>QANX01005318.1:235950-277286 GCA_003254975.1 Ochetophila trinervis | reverse complement strand
TAAAAATATGCATAAAATATTAATAATTATGTATGCTAAGTTGGAATATTATGGATTTTATAATTTATATGTTATATAATTATATAGTTCTATTTTTTTATATATNTTATATACAGTTTAAGATTTAAAATTATAAATTTTAGTTTAAAAGATAAAATTTCATCAATCTTTCTTAAAAATAAAAATTGATTATTGGCGACACTAGTGTTGCTAAAGGTTGATTATTGGCGATGCTAGCGTCGCGAAATGTATTTGGCGCGCATATTTTTCGCGACACTTGCCGAATGCGTGTCGCCGAATATGCTTCGCTCTAGATTTTTTGGGACGTTTGTCGAACGCGTGTCGTAAAAGAAATTTTGCGCACATTTTAGCGACGTTTTTGTGTCGCTGTTTTGTTCAAATAAAGACGACACACTGTGTTTGTGTCGCCAATTAATTTTTGCAATGCAATTTTTTGAGTTTGTTGCGCATTTAGTGTCGCCTATTAAAGTTTTTAGTGTAGTGATTGCGTAAGTATGAAACGCATGAAAACAAAACGTACCTTTTGTGGCTTTAATGAAACGCACGTTTAATGAAGCTTCATTTAGGGCAAGAAGGAGTCTTCTTCATCGAGCAAAGGGGTTCATCGCACCAGGTTCCAGCTCCATTGCATTAGCTTCGTCACACCTGCTTTCCGTTGCACCATTGCAGCAACTTCCAGTCACACCAGCAACTCGTTGCACCAAACAACCCAACCTAATCCACCACTTTCGCTTCTCGTTTCAATTCGATGGTCGCAAACTACTTAAAATACAAATTGCCACTTTCAACAAATGAAAATGTCACATTAAAATACAAATTGCCACTTTACCCAACTCTATACTGTACCATAAGAGAGATAGACAATTGTAAAGAATGTAAAGAATTGAGGATTAATGAGTAAAAATTAATAATGTCAATAATTAATTCACATTGATTTTGGGGGCGAGCGAAATTAATTAAACCCCAAGGCCCAAACAAATTAAAAAGATGGCAATCCACTGCTCGATCAGTAATGGCAATCCACCAGAGGAGAAGCAGAGAAGATGATGACTTGTTCCTTAGAGGCAAAAAGGAAACTTGGTGCTTTCTCGGTGATGATCGTCTTCCAAGGCTGAAAGATTAAGATCTAACTGCAAATTAATATTTCTCGCTTTCTTCTTTGATTCATGAGAAGTTGGTGTGACGGATTACTGATGTGACTAGAAGCTGTTGTAATGGTGCGACGGAAAGCAGGAACATGTGCGACGAAGCTGCTACAATGGTGTTGAAACTTGGTGCGACAAACCTCTTTACTTGATGAAGAAGACTCTTTCCTGCCCCAAACAAAACTTTATTAAACGTGCTTTTCATTAAAGCCACAAAATGCTTTTTGTTTTCACGCATTTCATACTTATGCGAATCACCTTTTTTTCATCAATTCTATATATAAATATATTTATATATGTCGTTTCTTTTGTATATGCTTAATTAATATTCCACATCGTGCTTCTCTCTTTTCCTTATTCTTCCTTCATAAATTATAGTGATATAAAAATACATATATACAGACAAAACAAAGAAAAAGTACCAGCCTTCCCGCCCAGCCTACATTTTCATTATTTCTAAACTTTGCATATATATGGTTGAGATTTTGAGACTGAGAAGGGGTTTTGAAATTCGTAAGTGCATGCTGGTGGTAGGGTAAGGGTTATCTCTTATCTTTTGCACTTACAAATTGAAATTCGCAAGTGTATTCTACCAACATTTTCAAAAACAAATTGAAATTCCACATCATTATATTCTTATTATTATTAGCTTATTTTGTGGATAATTAATGGTGTTAGTTGCAAAACACGCACACCACATGCCAACAGTTTAGCTATCCTATCAATGTCAATAACAATAACGTCAATGCGCTGTCGGACGCCAAAATTAAAAACATCTTGAAACCTTAGCAATATTAATTTACACGCTTCACAATATAATTTGGGGTTTTTTGTTCTAATGTTCTTTGATCATTCGCTATTTTTGTAATTTGCTCTATAATTTTTATATATATTGTGCTCTCTAAATTATCAAAATTGTTGCAGCCCATAACTCGTAAGTACTCCATTCTTCTCTTTCTATTATGTGCCACTGCTGAGCACAAATCATACATTCAAGGATATTATGAACAAAAGGAGACTATAACGGATAAAAATTAATTGAATTAAAATTTGAATATGTTGCTTCAGCAATTCAGAAGATAAAGATATCAAATATAGGCAAAAACGGTGAAAGGTCTAGATACCATTAATGCATAATTTCACTTCCTACATTGTCTAACATACATACATACATACATACATACATGCATGCATGCATACATACATACATACCGCACTACTATCACTATTCTCAACTTTCTTTGCTTCTATTCTATATTTATGGTCAAATACATGATCATCACATACTAATTAAATTACAAAGTACAACCATATATGTTTGTTATTAAAAAGTGAGGATACAATTCATGTAATTTCATTTATAAATAGCTTTTTCGTTTTCAGTAAAATAAATATATTCAAATTAATGTAACCAAATATGAAAATCAATCCCTCCCATTTCAATTACTATTTGTTTTTATATGATCGGTCAAAATTTATCCAATTCCGAGCAGTCACCATGAAAATTGGTCCACCTTCATCGTCCACAGCAAAGTAAGGATTATTAGATAATATTTCATATGTATATAATAATTAGTAATTATTATTTCGACTGAGAAAATAGTTATAATTAGGAAAGCGTGTTAAACTATTTATTTAATATTATTAATGGTCACAATTTTTCAATTATAATCTGCACATATTTAATATCATCTTTAATATGTTTAATCTATTTAATATAATAATGTATTTATTTTAATAAAATGTATGCTTATCTATCAATTTTGTATAACTTACACTTTACTTTTATTATATTTAATTGAATATATCTACTATATAATTGTTTGATATTTATAATATTACATATATATTAGAATAATTATTTTTTAATTAATCAAATGTATTGATATCAATTTTGAATTAATTAATAAATTATTTATAATCATATTAACAAATCGATTTCAGTGAAATAATCTTATAAAATTCAAATTGTCATTCCTAATAATAATAAATTAATAAATAATTGACAAGTGAAGGGAGAAGGGACTTAGTCAGGGATAGCAATGTAATTTAGGTCAACATCAATGGCAATCAGCTAATATATATAAAATAAATAACAGCCACGTAAAGTGGGTTTTCTATTCTCTCCCGTCCCACCGTCCCGTACAGTGCCACTGTAACTCTCTTTCGTCCCCTTCTGTGGAGGAAACTGAAAGAAAGGAAACAGCGAGAAAGATCAATTCAGGCAAACAGAATAGAAATGGCTCTCAAACTCACTCCCATCGCATTTCAATCTCCAAAGTTTCCTGCTTTTGCTCTTCCACCGATGGCCAGCTTCAGATCTCCCAAGTTCCTCATGGCCTCCACCCTCCGCTCTGGCTCCAAGTGAGTGCTACTTCCGCTTCTGCTTCTGCTCTCTAAACTCTTCTATCACCATTTTGTCGGAATTAATTATCGATCTTCATCCTCTTCGTTGTTCTTCAGCTGTTCTTAGATCTGGGTTTTTTCTCTTGCATGGCTTATCTTATATTTTTGTTTTTATCCTTTTTATGCTTCTTTACTGATCCTTTGGTTTTTGCGGGTCTAATACGTCTCTTTTGTTATTTTGTTCTTTCTTTAAAATTTTGAATCTTTAGAGATATGGATTACATTTAGTTTCTTCTAGTTCTGGTTATATACATTTTCTGTTTTTCTAATGCATTTGTACACGTGGGTTGCTCAGCTTTACCCCTATATTTTATATTTTAAAATTGGATGAGATGTGTTCTATTCTCTGTTGAACTTTTTGGTTCATTTAGATGGGTTCGAGGTTTGCATGTCTTGTGGCTTTCCTATTATGCTATTCTTGTTAATGCCTGTGCAGTTTTTTAATTTTTTTTCCTTCTCAGATTGAAAAGACTCAATTTTATTTTTCTTTTTAATCTTTTGTTGAAGTTGCTAATATGGATTAATTATAATGACCGATATCAACTGCAAAATTGGTTGATTGGTGATCTTTTTCTGGTTTAAGTAGATTCGTGGATTTGGTCGTTTGATGAATTATGGATTTATTCACTACCATATAGTTACTTAAAACACTGGTGTATGCTTGATAATGATTATATTGTTATCATTCCCTCTGTTAATCTAGAACTTGTTTATAAATGTAGATGTAGTAGTAATGCCCGATTTGGGTTTGCTTTTGTCATTGTGTTGTTCCATGATTTTTGAAAGCCTGTAGACATTGCAATACTGGTACAAATTTGAAATAGTGTGTAACTTGGCTTTAAACGTGGTACAAATTTGAAATGGTGTGTAACTTGGCTTTAAACGTGGTATAAATTTGAAATGGTGTGTAACTTGGCTTTAAACGTTGGCTTATTTAAGAATTGCATTATCCAGAACTAAACCTATCTTTCTAGTTTTCAATTAGTATTGTTCTCCTCATTTATTTTCAGTGTAATTGACCTGCTGCTATAACACTTGAAACACACTCCGTCTTTTGGGGTGTTGGGTGGAATGTTTGTGTTGGTTCTATTGGTTTATTGTCTGTGATTTTGAAGAACGCAATGGTTTCTCTGCCATTTTATCTTTTAGGGGAAGGGGAGCAATTAGTTTGTGTTATTTTAATAGATTTATAGTTTGGACTAGTGTATGTATTTGATTTATATGCAATATGTTTGATTTTTTCTTTCAGTATTCGTGGCGTCTTTTATGTCAGACTCGTTTGTCTGGCATTACCTTATACGTTGATTCATTAAGTACTTAGCTGGTCTCAATTAATGGGATGTATGATATTTCGATCTCTATCCGTTAGGATTCTTTTGAAATATGCATAACAGGACTTTCTGCATGAGCCCACATTTGAATTATCATGTCTTGCATAGTTTAAAAGTCTGAATATCTCTTGCACATATGCACACACTGTAATTTTAACATTGTAATTTTCCTTCTTTTTTATCTTTCTATTTGAAGTGAGAATTTGTTAGGTTTTTTCTTTCCTTAATTGAATGTTCTGTTTTGTGGCTGCATGACTGTCCATCTGTTGGTTTCATATGTGCATGGCAATTAATTGGTTTTCTGCATTTTTTTTGTCTATGTCTGTTTCTGAGCTATATTTAATACCCAAGCTTAGACTTTGTGGCCTTTTGGTATGTAGCTCCAATTTGAAAAAAGCTGCAGAGTATTATGGTCCTAATATGCGAAATGAATTTCCGTGGGTCACTTATAGTTAATGTGATATATATATATTAAATTTTTAATTCAGCTTCTACATTTTAGACTTGCATATTTTTCTTTTTCTATTTTTTCAGGCTCCATCTTATTGCAACTTGCAAGTACCTGATCTCGAATTCCACTGTTTTATAATGCAGGGAGGTTGAGAATTTAAAAAAACCATTCATTCCACCTCGAGAGGTTCATGTTCAAGTGACCCATTCAATGCCACCTCAAAAGATTGAAATTTTTAAGTCATTGGAAGACTGGGCTGAGGAGAACATCTTGGTTCACCTGAAGCCGGTGGAGAAGTGTTGGCAACCTCAGGATTTTCTGCCAGATCCTGCCTCTGATGGATTTCATGAGCAAGTCATGGAGTTAAGGGAGAGGGCTAAGGAGATCCCTGATGATTACTTTGTTGTTCTGGTTGGAGATATGGTCACAGAAGAAGCCCTACCAACTTATCAAACAATGCTAAATACCTTAGATGGAGTTCGAGATGAAACTGGCGCTAGCCTTACTTCTTGGGCAATTTGGACTAGGGCATGGACTGCTGAAGAGAATAGGCATGGTGACCTTCTAAATAAGTATCTCTACCTTTCTGGACGAGTGGACATGAGGCAAATTGAGAAGACAATTCAGTACTTGATTGGATCTGGAATGGTTAGATATCTTACAGTAACTAACATTCATATTTTTTAAGCATACACAACTATTTTAAGGAAATTTCATCATACATAATCACACACAAGTTGTAATTTGCATCCATTAAAATGGTGTTTCTTTGTTCTATCGGTTTAAAATATTATGCTCTCTTGAATTTTTATTTGACATTGCATCATAGAAAATGTTCCCTCCTTCTATTACATATTGACATTTCTTTGTTTTTTTTTGGTTCACTTTTTGTAGGATCCACGGACGGAGAACAGTCCATATCTTGGTTTCATCTACACTTCATTCCAGGAAAGGGCTACTTTTATCTCTCATGGAAACACAGCAAGGCAAGCCAAGGAGCATGGGGACTTGAAATTGGCACAAATATGCGGTACAATTGCCTCGGATGAGAAACGGCATGAGACTGCCTACACTAAGATAGTGGAAAAGCTGTTTGAGATTGATCCTGATGGAACTGTCGTAGCTTTTGCTGACATGATGAGGAAGAAAATCTCAATGCCTGCTCACTTGATGTTTGATGGGCACGATGATAATCTATTTGAGAACTTCTCCGCTGTTGCACAGAGGCTCGGGGTCTACACAGCCAAAGACTATGCTGATATATTGGAGTTCTTGGTGGGCAGGTGGAAGTTGGAGAAGCTAAGTGGACTTTCAGGGGAAGGGCGTAAAGCTCAAGATTACGTTTGTGGGTTGGCGCCGAGGATCAGAAGGCTGGAGGAAAGAGCTTCAGGAAGAGCGAAGCAAGCACGCAGCATACCATTCAGTTGGATTTTTGATAGAGAAGTGAGCCTGTAATGGGAAGGCTAGAGAAAAGAAGGTTTGAGAAAACAAGATTACTCGGTGCATTATGGTTGGAGATAGAATTGATAATGAGTTGCATTTTGCAATGCTCAGTTGCAGTTGAGTGAAGATTTGACATGATTAGCTATTTGTAGATACAGTTTGTTTCTGGCGTTGGTGCTTGTTCATTAGATAAACAGATAGGTGCAGCTGTAGTTTTGTTGGGCGTTTTTTTCATAATTTGTTTGTGTAAGAAAACAATTATCATGGCAATTTTGGTGAGCTTTGTGTTCAAAATTTGATTTATTAATGTGCCATTTTGATCGCAAAGTTTTTTGGTGATACGTTCTAAAATTTGATAGTAATTTTTATTGGTTAATGTGCAATCAACACTTACTGCGTTGCCGTCTTTGTGCGGAATTTTTTTTTTTGACATTTAAAAAAAAGTTAATTTTCCATTTTTAAGTTTTTCATTTTATTTAAAGAGAATTTTGTACCGAAGGACTTTACTTTTTATGAGTTTCGGAAGTTTAATCTTTTATTTTTTTTCTAGTGATTTATTGTTCAATAGATATCGATAATTATTCACAAACAGTCCAATCTTATTTATATATTTATATATAGTTTACTGTATATATATATATATATATATATATATATATATCTCCAAACGGACTGGATCACCGAAGAGTGGCCTTGTTTCAAACCGGATCATACTAAAAAATTAAAATCTAAATCCAAACGGACACGATCTCAAACTTGATCGGATTTTTTTTTTCAAATCATCAATCATATAAAACCTAATCCAAAAATTGGCTCTAACCCTAAAACAGCAAAAACTGAAAATCTTGAAGTTTTAACGTAACTGAAAAGTAGAGTTAAGAAGAACAGCCAAAAAAAGAAAATAAAAATGTAGCGACTTGTTCGAGGCCATAATCAAAACGATTGAACTTGATAGGCACGGAGAATCGCTATTTAATATTGCCAACCTTCAATGCAATTCGCGCCATCTAATTGTTCGACGCCCTTGCTCTGCAAATTGGCTTTCTTTCTTTTAAAACAGATAAAAGATAAGAATCAAAACATAAACCAGCAACAAACCCAAAAAAAATAAAAAACAAGAATGACCAATGACAAAAAATTAGAAAACCTAAACTCTAACCCTAAATTTGATGAGATCACTGAGAGTGAGGAAGCGAGAAACTTGAAGTTGGAGGGGTTTTAGAGTGCGTATTTATAGACCTATCTTACCCCAAACCCTAATAGCAAATATGTCGACAGTCAGATACGTGGGCTTGGACCTGGCTTTCTAATGGAATGGGCCATTTCCATACTGGAGACCATAAGAATTTACGTTAATTCATTTATTTTTATTTTTATTGAAAGGGTTAATTCATTTAATTTGAAAAAATAAAAAAATAAAACCTACCTATTTAGTTTTATTATGATGCGATTTTCATTTTTCTTCATAATTTTAGCATAGCCGAAACCCTATTTGATTATCCCGATCTTCTAGTCCTGTGGTCAAGTGGATGAATTATATCTTCAACATCACAAGTTCAAAAACAAATGAACAAAAAAAAAAAAAAAAAACCCTATTTGATTTGGTTTTGACAAACCAACGCTAATGCAAATATTTCAAAGAAAATTATTTTTAGTTTATTACTTTTTTCTTTTATTTTTTGCGCAATTTTTAGTTTACTCCTTGAAAGCCTAATTAATGATGTAGCTTTGTTTAGAAGATGCTAATCAGTATTCACCAGCCAAAAACAAAACAAAATGTGCCTGTTGAAATAAATCATACAGAGACTTTTCTCACCGGTCACCAGTCGACACCACCATAATTCCAACCAATTCTAAGGCTTTTCTCATGCTCTACGTATCCCAAGTATTATCCAAGTTTTCTCAGGGAAGACTTGCCGCTTGCTTTGTGCCATTCTAGCAGTAGCAAAACAGAACAGAATTTCCAAGTAAAATCAAAGTGCACCCCCTCCTTTTGAACCAGCACAAATACTACAATGAGCATGGATAATACTAATTATTGGTTTTCAACAGTAAAAATACTCAAGAGTCCCAAAAGTAAGTAGCCACTCCAACCCCAAGTGAAACAAAAGATGAATTGATATGTAGGTGTGAGCAGAAACAAAAATAATGCCGCAACAAACACCCAAATACAGAGGTAAAAACATTAAAGTAAGGCTATATAAATTAAAAGTACCCATTCTATGAAAAGTGAGTTTTCTGCAACAATGAGAAACGAGGGATGAGCAATCGATTTACATTACCAATGCACATGTCTAAGAAAACAATAAGTAAGAAGGGACTTTCAAGCCTTGACTTGCACTGGTTTTGGCCCGTGCTCCGGCAGCAACACCAATGGATTCAAAGATGAATCGTTTTGATACAGGGGATTGGAAGTCAAAATCCTCAGCTGAGAATTCCCTTTGATCTCCAAAACTTCCGGCAATCCATTACCACACCCTTTGGACATTCCCACATCGATTCTGATGGCACGGTCGTCACAGACGCCGTTAATCCCCAGCTCTTGAATGGTGTGGCCCATTATCAGCCTCTTCGCGCCGGGAATCGTCGAGAGAACATGTTCCAGCGTCGAACAATCGCACTTTTTGGGCGATTCGTGCGAGAAATTCCTCAGCCAGACCACCCCATCCCTCCCGCGACAGTACTTGGGTGCCTTGCTGAATTTCCCTTTCAATCCCCTAATCCAATCCCTCACCTCCTCGTTCATCCGCTCCAAACCGATGGAAACGTGCTCCGGCAGAAGCCCTCCGTGAACGAAAACCGAGTCGCCCACCACTACCACGGTCACGTTCTCCGACAAGAACCGGACCGATATGGGACCGCGCGGTCTCAAGGCGGCGATTCTGGCTCTGACACCGTCCACTATGTCTTCCCCGATACCTCGGAAGACGTAAGGTATGCCATCGAATGGGTCTCTGGGCTTCTCTAAACCCTGACAGAGAGCTTTGATTTTGTTGCCGACGGAGTACCAATCGGCCCAAACCCTAAACTCCTCCAGACCCTCCTGGGTGACAAAGCGAAAATCCCCTTCGATGTTCATAATCTCGTGGTTTCCATTCATGGAGATTACGTTTCCCCCACATTTGGCGGCTTCCCGTTTCAATTTCTCGAGAAAGTAGAGAATTTTAATTTCGTCGCCGCCGCGGTCGAGGACGTCGCCTACCTGGACCATGGTGGTGGATCCTCCTACCCATCTGTCGGAGGCGTCGATGAGGCCCGACAGCCTGAGAGATTGCTTGGTCTTGTCGAGGTCACCATGGAGATCGCCGATGGCGATGAGACGGTCGACGGGAGGGTAGCGGGTGCGCAGGGGTGGTACCGGTGAGGAGGAGCGGAGAGGATCATTGGGTAAGAGAAATAGGCCTCCACTGACGGAGAAGTCAACGAATGTTTCGACGAATGAGGAGAGGAGGTCTGGGATATGTTTGCAGAGAGAGTGGTCAAACTCTGTTCTTCTTGCTGCTGTTGCTGTCTGATCTTTCATTGTTGTTTCTCTCTGTATAATGAATGTATACGTATTCTTCTACGCTCTGCTCTTTTCTCTGCAATCCAGACACCTAGTCTGGCTGCTCCTCCTCCTCCTCCTCCTCCTCCTCGGGCTTGCGTTTCTCGTTTTGAGACTGCTTGGTATTTCAGCATTTCTCGAATTCCTTTTAAAGGGCGTACTTTTTACTCAACTTATAATTTTATTTTTATTTTTTTGCTGAAGCTTTTTACTTAACTTATTTTGAATACTGTTTTCTACATTCTGAAATTTTAAATATAATTGTAATAATAATATGGACATGAAAAAATAATTGCACCTACCAAAATCAAAATTTGCTTCTTCCAAATTCACGGAAAATATTTCCACTTTTTCTTCCTGACTTATATGTGCAAACCTTAGAATAAATGCAACATCCATATAATTTCAAAAAAAAAAAACACAGCACAGACACTTTTAGATAATACCCAATTTATATTTATTTATAACCATTTGATATAACTCTCACACCCAATGGGCCATAAAGAAGAAACCTTTAAAATTTACCCCCCAAAAAAAAAAAAAAAAAACTTTGTATCACACACTAACACTGCTAACAATTTTGAAAATCACCAACAAAGTTGACGTAGTCCATCCTTTTGGAAAACAGAAGGCCTTTTATATCATTTAACACTGTTTCGCTTTCTTTACGCGAGCTGAGCTGAGAAGACTCCGCGTGTCTTCCTTCCAATTTAACATCTAAAAGAGGAAGAGGGAAAAATTTATAAATTTATAATATTGTAATGGGTAAATTAATTTTAAAAGGGAAATTTCATAGAAATTATTGTAGGATGAACTGAAGATTGCGTAAGCAGCGACGTGTTTTATTTGGGCTTTGGTTAGTGGGTTGGAATAGATATGGATCTAGAGCTTGCGTGCGGTCCACTCACTAACTAGCGGACTCAGATCCACTCATAAACCCTAAAAAAACCCTGATACAAAGCCCTAATAGCTGTACAGGGGGGAGAGAGAGTGAGAGAGAGCGAGAGAGAAGAAGAAGAAGAAGAAGAAGATGAATCACTTAGCAGCCGCGGAGGAGCAAATAGTTTCTGAGAGGATTAGACGGAAGCTAAACGAAGTTAATTTGGCTGCTCAACAACATCTCTCTCCCATTCAGGATCATGTCAATTTCACCCTTCAGGTACCCTTTCTAATGTATGTATGCTTCTTTCTTGTGTTTTTCTGCTGCAATTTCGTTCAAGGAATGGTTTTGAGCAATACGTTACTTGTTGGTCACTGTAGGAAAGCAATTCTTAAATGAATGTGAAAGTTGTAATTCTTTCTTTTTTCCTTTTGATCTCAAGGCGTCAAAGAATATCCCCTTGCATGTATGCCACTCAATACCCTTTATTAGGAATACGATAGAAAGATGCTTAATTGATAGTCCTATTTCTATTGCTGTGCTACCGAGTATTTGACTTGAGAATGTGATTTAAACTTATATATAGAACTGATATATTGTGCTATATTTTCTCAGCAAGCATACTTCAAATGTGCATATGAATGCTTTGATAGGAGAAGAACGCAAGACGAGATAAACAATTGCGTCGAACATTGCAGTGTTCCTGTTGTTAACTCTCAACAGAGAGTTGAGAATGAGATGGCCAAGTTTCAAGTACGAGATTACCTTTTCTCACTTTATTTATTTTTCTGCTTTAAATTATTGGGACTTTTTCTACAAATTAGATTCATATTCATAGTGGTCAAACTTTGCATATTAGTGGCCTGTGTTTGTGGAATGTAAATGGTTACTTTTTTCTTCATACAAAATCCACCACTACCCATTACCAAAAAATAAAAATAAAAAAATCCACCTCTACCCTGGTAAGAACTAGTTCACTGCAATCAATGCACATAAAAAAGAAATACCCGGTTTAAACGTTTTTGTGTCTAAGTTGACGCCTATACCTGTGGATGTTGCTTTGTGGGGTTAGGTGAGTTTTAAACAAGAAACAGCACGTCTTCAATTAAATGCTTCTGTATATGGTAGATTGTTATATGTTGGATTTGTATGTACGAAATACATGTAATCATTGGTGATGATCTTAGAAATTAGATATTTGTTATTGTCTTGCTCTTGCAAATTATTCCGTGCTAATGTGTCTTATTAAAAATCTATATGCTGGATGTAGGAGAAGCTGAATAGAGCTCTGATGGTTTGCCAGGACAAGTACGAGTCAGCTAAGTTACAACAGGCCAAAACCACAATGAATGATTTAGAATCCTGTGTAGAGCAGACAACCCAGGACAGCATCAAGACACTGCCTCATCTTGCTGAAAAATTGAAAGCTTCCCTCTCTATAAGGAAAGAGTTTTGAAATGCTTCCACAAACATTTATTTTTAGTCCCATTGATACGACCGAAGCTTACTAGAATAGTTATAAACCTTCCATCCATCCACCAATTTCGATTTCAGAACCTTTTCTGAGGCCTGAAGGTGAAATAACTTGCTTTTTGTTTATCAAATTATATTTAAATTAGAATTACTATTTTAGATGGCTGCAATTCCTTGGATGTTTGCATTAAATTCTAGTGATTGGAAGTGATATTTGAGTATTTTCGAAGAAACAAATAGTCCATTAATCGAACTTTGTGTGGTTCAATCAGAAGATATAAATCAATGTTGATCTGGGCCACCTCCATTTTACATTCACTCTGCAAAATTGACATTACCATCAATCATTTGTTCAAGTCATCGTGCCACCTGCATCTCAGAACAACTGCTAATTAACAGGCTGCTATTTCAGATTTATACGTGGTACTGGAATTGTATGATTACATAACTTTTTCGTAGGCTAAATAACCAATACAATCAAGCATGATTTGCACTTATTCTCCTTCCCCATCCCTGCAATAAGGTTGGGAAAAAGAAGAACCGTGAAATGAAGTTGGAAAACGATCACATTAAATACACATGCATCGTTACAGAATGAAAAACAGTGTTAAATTACGTGTATATGTCAAACTCTTTCACATAGATCCCCTTTCACAGATTGTTTGGTACATATAAACACACAAAACCGGTGGACAAATTACAACCAAGAGTTGGCCTCCATTTTACATTTATTCATACTGAGTTATAATTCACTAAAATGCAAATGCATGACCAAGGAAAGAAGGAGCATGTAGAACAATTAGCTTGAAGTTGAACTTTAAAGAAAGTAGAAAAAGGGGTGATACGTGTCTCCCAAAACATCAGTAACTTTGTTCTTTGCACGGCTAAATATAAGATTAAACTTTTGATGGCATGCTTGCTTCAGCCTCTTTCTTGGTTTTTTGGTCCTCAAACTTATCTATAGCCATTTGTAGCTCATCTGTACCTCCAACAGCCCTCATAGTGTAGTAATATACACCAAACACAAAGGCAGTCAGTCCCCCAGCCACTACAAGATTCTTTGTCTTAGGTGCAAGGCTACTGTATCCTGATATTCCAGCCATCCTGTGGGCAAACACAACGACTTACACTAAATATGCTTCCAATCTGCAATGCCAGAAAAAGAGGAAGTACCACTTATATCTCAAGATTGAAAGGGAAAAAATAAAAATAAAAAACAAGCAAAAAAAGTCCTCCAAAAAATATAAATACACATCATTTAAAAAATAAAAACCTTACATGTGCAGCAATCACAGAATGAAGAATTGTACACAGGTGAAAAAAAAAGACAAAAATGAACATCATATTTTCTAATCAAAACGTCCAACTAGTTTATCAGAATATTTTGGGGGGGGAACACACTTAACGTACATATAGAATAATGTTTTGATCAATGTATGACAATGATAATTGAAGTTCACTGTAGATCCTTTGGAAATTTCATAAATTAGATGTAATTTCATCCTCTAGAAGTGGATGGGAGAAGTATCATTCATCTTCCTTTCTTTCTATGTACTACCAAATGCAGAGGAATCCATTTGTTTGTTTGGGGAAACAACCAAAATAAAAATGAAAATAGATTTTGTAACTTTTCCTATGTTTTATTAATATTATATGCTTGCGACCTTGTTCTTGGTTTAATCAACCATAACGCAATATCAATTAAAAACTGCCGGAAAGACAGTGAAAATGAACCAAAAGAAATCCGCCACGGCCACCAAGTCCGGGCACAAAAATGAAGATCCAACGGTGAATAATTAATCATCAGAGCCGGGAATCTGATTATTATTCCTACAGTTAGCATCGTCAATACTATTTTTTTTTATTTTTTAACGTCCTCAGAAGGAAGTAGATAGTTGGTCTTAGCCTTTCATCGCACAAGTTTTCAAATTTCGTTTCTTTTTTCTACAGTTTGCCAACAATCGATCCCCACATAAACAAAAGAATAAATAAATTGCAAAAGATTTAAAAATTAAGACGAAAACAATAATAGAAATTTACCTTTAAACTGTGGAAAACTGAGTGGTGTCGCAGTTCAAAAACCTTGACAAAACCCTCTCTCACAAGTAGTCGGAGATTTTATTTTATTTTTGCTTGATTCTGAGAAAATCGAAGGAGAGAGTACTAAAGTGCGCGGTGGGTGTTAAACTGGTTGCTAAAAACTCAAAGCTGGTTTGGGCCATATATTATTCGGATTGCCAAGCGTAGAGAAAGAGTTACTAGGCCAAAGTTTGTATTGGGCTTTCATAAGTCACCACATTTAGACTTTGATTTAGTTGCATATTTATTTTCTTAAAAAAAAAAAAATTTAATATATTATTTCGGTTAGTCTATGAACTCTTCTGATATTCCATTTTAGTCCTTTCACTTATTCTTTCCAACTTTTATGTACTTTGTTCTATAAATTATTTTTATATATTTTTTGGCAGTTTTGAAATGTGTAGTGAATTTGATGCAATATGTAAAAATTTTGTGAAAATATTTAATTTTGTAATTTCGTTGTTTTCTTATTAAAATAAAAAATAAATATATTGCATATCTCAAAACCTACTAAAAATTATATTAAGAAATAGTTTAAGGGCCACAACTTACAATATATATATATAGAATAAATAAAATTTTGAGATCAAAGTGCCGAAAATAAAAGAAAAACAAAAAAAATCAAAGAGCTAGCAAAGTGCAACTATAAGTGTAGTTTAGACACTATCAGTAATCCAAAAAAAAAATTGACGATTCTGAGATGGAGATTTTTAATATGCCAAATTATATTGGTTATATTTTCAGAATTAATCTGTTTTTCCTTTTTCTTTCTAACTTTGCTATTGGATTGTCTCAAAAAACAAAGATTGAGCATATAATTAGTTTATTTATTTATTTAAATGAGAGCATATTTAAAGGGAACATTTTTATTTTGCTGTGTTGTCTGTGTGTCATTTTCTTCCCAAGTTTCCGCTGATAATATAAGATGAGTTATAAATACTATATAGATAAAGTGACATATAGAGATTAATGAGTTTTCTACTTTTTCTTGTAATAAAATCAGTATTTAAGATTACGTTTTTAATGATGCACCTATATATAATTGAGACATACTTTAGGATATACAGTGAGTAATTATTGTAGCTGGTGATGAAAAGGGTTTTTGAAGGAATGTTATAACTTAGAGGTCGAAATTATTGGAGTAAAGAACATCGAAAACATATTGGCAAGAGCATTAATTTACTTTCTTAGATAAACGGAAATATATTCAACTATCCATATGCAATTATGTCAAAAGTGTGAAATTGTGAGGTCGCGCATGAAAGTTGAAAATGAATGTATGTACAAAATGATTGAGATTACATTTTAAAAATTCAAAATTCAAATATATGTCAGATAAAAATATCTCTCTTTAAATTATAATAAAATAAGAAAGTTGAAAATGAACATATGTACATATCTCAGTCAAAACTTTGTTGGGACGTGGGAAACGAAAGCTCTATTCACTCTGAAATCTGCTGAAAATAAACGTAAGAAATAATGTTGACCGACTGACTGAATTCTATAACATAACTATTGAAGGACCGGGGGCCACATGCACATGCAAATGCACATGTGAAACGGATGGATGGCCTTCTTCCCACCACGTATAATATTCTCATGATACGTGCTGCTGACGTGCAGTGCTGAAGATGAGATTTCAACTAATGATTTAAAATTAAAAATCTAATTAATTAGACAAAGTGACAACAATAGCATGCATTAGTTACCGCACTAAATCATTACTACAAGCATATATAAATTTATATATATTTCCAGCAAATTAATCAAATATGCATATTATTAATTAGGAGAAATTAGTACTATAGTTTAGAAATATGAGCAATGGGTGCAGGACGATTGGCATTGGGCATTAAAAAGAAAATGGCAGTTGGGAGATTGCGAGGAGGAAGCAAGGCGAGGTGTGCAGCAAAGAGAGCGGCTTGATCAGCGGAGTGAGTGCCTCTCCCTCCAGTCATAGACGTCTGAGTGAAGCCTGGACAGAAGCAGTTCACGCTCAAGCCTCTTCCCCGGTACCGGCGAGCGAGAAGTCCGGCGTAGGCATTGAGAGCGAGCTTGGAAACGGCGTAGTCGGTCCACAGTTCAGGCCACCCTTGGCTCTCCCATCTCCCGCTCTTCGCATCCTCCAGGAACTTACTCACCATCCCCTCTATCTCCTCTTCTCTCACATCTTCCTTTTCTAGCATTTCCTTTATTTCACGGTTTCTCACCTTCTGCACGTGCGAACCCCGTGTGTGTCTATACATATATTAATTGAATATTTAGGCAATTAAAGTGCTTTTAATTAATTAACATACGCTGATTGAGCCAAGCCTCGATGTTATATTAAGAATCCGGCTAGAGCAGTGAGAGGAGCGACGAAACATGGGCAAAAGAGCCTCCGTCAGCATTTTGGCTCCGTAGAAATTGGTCTTCATCACTGTCTCTGCGTGTTCGACTGAGTTTTCATGGATTTCATTGAACGATACTCCCGCATTGTTAACCTATTAATTACAGTTTTACACCTTAGTTTCCATTTAATAATTATTTATGTTATATATATATATATGCAAACCGTGCAATTTGCATTTATCATCGTGCATTTATTTTTTTGTACAAACAAGCTGTTGATATATATATCTATATACTACTTAAACAACTCTACAGATATATAAATATATTCTTTAAACATCCTCGTGAACCGCAGGGTTTCGTACACAGTTACAAGTTGGAGAAAAGATGCTTAACTATTTTAATTATTATTCAAATACTAATTATTGAAACTTGAAACATTATTTTATATCTATAGTCGTTGCTAGCTTGTTTTTCTTCAGTCGATCCCATTTCAAATGGTACTGTCTCTACAAAATAGTTTATATAACGACTTTAAATATAATATATATATATATTATTTTACTATAAAACAGATAATTACGTAATTATATGAAATCTGCTATTTTTACATGTAATTGGATAGAAAATTATATATAATCTAGTGGGGACTATATTATTCGTATGCACGCATTTAATATATACGATCAGGTTCGCATCAAATTGATTTAGTAGTTTTACTATGAAATTTTTTTCTATTATTAACAATTCGATAATTTCATCAAGACCTTATATTAAGAAATGCATTTTTGATTCATTAATTTTTTATAATTTTTAAAACGATTCAAATGCTAATTAAAAAAAATCTAAAAAATTACAAAATCAATTTAATGTGAGAGTGATTATATATGTATATATATATATATAAACAGTTTTTACATAGTTACAATTTAACTGGAATATTCTATATCTATTATATGGGACTACTTTTGCCTATTTTATTTGCTTTCTTCAATATTGACCTAGATATAAAGTTGATAATCCTAACTAAAGAAAGCAAATAAAAACAAAACACAATACTCGATGATCGAATCGAAGGTCAAAAAAATATTTTTTTGACTCATTCATCAGATTGACATATATAATCCTAACTAAAGTATATATTTTGGTTCATGCTACATATTCTTGATCGATCATTTAAGCATTACTTATAAGATAAATAATATAATTTATTTTCAAATAAATTTTTAATATTAATGAACCATAGAACTAATATTTAATTTTTTGTGTGGGAAAAAGAACGAGGACTTACAAGAATGTCTAAAGCAGGAAAATGAAGAGAGAACCAGGAGACGAAGGTATTGATAGAAGCAGGGTCAGAGATATCAAGGCAGAAGAAGTGTACGGAGACAAGACCTTGGGTTCTGAGAGCCTCAACAGCCACGGTCCCTCTCTTCGTGTCTCTAGCTGTTAAGACGACTGAGACCCCCATCTTCGCCAGCTGCTTCACCACCGCATACCCAATTCCTCTGTTGGCTCCGGTCACTATTGCCACTGTGTCCTTGGACCACCATCTTATGTATACAGTATTAATATTAATAATGTGCGCATCACCATAGTATACTTAAGGAATTAATTAAATAAAATCAGAGATTAATTGCATATATACCTGGTTGGAGAAAGGGAAGGAGAAGGAAAAGGAAAAGGAAAAGGAAAAGGGAGCTCTGCTTCTTTGACTTTGGAAGCCATAAATATGCATATGCATATATATATAAATATATAGCAGTTTGGTCGAACTGAGATGGGTTTTTGGTGTATTTATAGGGGATCGTATTCGTACCGTTAAGTGTGAAGGTAATTTTTAATATAATATTAAGAGCGTGAAGTGGTCCGTATTTTAGTTATATTTATATAAAAGCTGCAGTTTTTTTTTTGATGAAAAATATAAAAGCTGCAGTTAGAGTTTGGAGTATTGTCGAGAGATATGATTATGAGATTGAATGGATTGAAGGAAGCTAGGTAGCTAGGTAGATAGCGCCTAGCGGTAGGCTAACCCAGGCCCATTTCTGAAGTTTTTCTGTTTACATTGTATATATGTGGATGGTGCATATCGATGATGAGAACCAATGGTATCTTGAGTTAATTTCCTCCAATTTTTAAAGATTCATTTGTTAACGTTTTTATTTTTATTTATTTTTTATTTATTTATGGTTTATAGTTTTTATTTATAATTTTTTGTTTATATTTTTACTAAAATAAAAATAAAAAATAACAATTATTTTTAAATGAAAAAAAATTTGTAACCGTCTTTTTATTTTATTTTATATTTTTTATTAATTTTTTGTATTTTTTTTAACTTTGAAAAATTAATTTAAACAAATTCTTATTCGATTAATATCGAATACTGAATTTTGACAATTTAGAGATTCTGGATCTGGATAGTCTAGGGTCCTGGTCATGATTGGACTGTCCAGGATCATGGCCTCTATTGGGCAGTCCCTAGTTTAAGCCCCGACTGAATAGTCCCGAGTACAGGCCATGGCTAAGCAGTCTCGGGTAACGGCCTTGACCGGGTAGTCCCAAATACCGGCTTCGTTAGGGTGATCCCAAGTACCGACCTGTTCGGGCGATCCCGAGTACCAGCCCTGACTAGGCAATTCCACGTACTGGCCCCAACTGGGCGATCCCAAATACTAGCCCTGACTGAGCAATCTCTGGTTCTGGCTTCGATCAAACTGTCTCTGGTTCCAGCCCCGACCGGCGCTCTCGGGTACTAGCCCTCTTAGGGCATTTCTAAGTTTCAACCTCGACCGAGCAGTCTTGGAATTCGATCCCGACCAGGTAGTCTTGGATTCTGGCCTCGTTGGCGCAGTTTTGGATTACGGCCTCGACCAAGCCATCCTAATTTTGCAGTCCCAAACCCCGACAGGTGGTTCTAGGTACCAGAACTGTTCAGGTGGTCCTGAATTTCTCCTGCATCTAGACAGTCTCGTGTTCCGAACCTGTATGAGCAGTTTCAAGTTCAAGCATGGTTTGAGCTGTCTTATATCCTGACATTATCAAGAACAAAAAATGAAAACTGAAAATGAAAATGAATTTTTTATATTTTTTCATTTAAAAGAAAATTGAAAATGATTGTTGTTTTTNAAAATGGTTATCAAACACATTTTTATTTTTAATTTTTCAAAAAATTCAAAAACAAAAAACTAATAGGTTATCAAACACACTTTATTTATTTATTTTTATTTTTTTGAGAATCTCTCATCTTTTATTGTTTATATAATGGTTGTAATACTTGTTTTTAGTTATATTAATTGAACTCGACCAATATGAGACTTTGTTTACACATTTTTAATGATATAAATAATCCATATGCATGTTACCCATGTGTATATATATATGTGTGTGTGCGCGCGTCGAATACAAAACTTTTACTTTTTGCTCTCTGTTTCTCCTTAATTTGTCCCATGGTTCCATCTTTTCCAAAAACATGGCAAAAGGTAAACTTAGAAGTAGCTTATTCTAAATGCTTCACAAGGGCTTTCTAGAGCTTTTGAAAAAACGAAAACAAAAACAATATATGACCTAAGTTGCACATGGTTGATTAAACTCATCACTCATTTCAAGATTTTGATTGGCATTTTTTTGTCGTAAAATAAGAATATTTTTTTATATGTTATTTTTCACCTATAATATTTGATAACATTTTTTTTGATAGGAAAAGAAAAAAGTTATAAGGGTAAATATCGGTGTATCTCCTGCAATTTTAAGTGGTAGATCTACTCGCATCGACTAACATATCAGCTTACATCTCGTCATTACACTTAGTTTAGCATAATATTTGATAACATAAGCTACAATAACGTGATTATATTATATCTACACTTCACGATGTTATCAATGTGTGTGTATATATATTACCAGTTTAATATTAATTTAATACGATATAATACTTAACTACTGCATAATTATAGCCAAGCTTGGTTAACTTCACTAACTGTATCTGATATTTGGATAGGAAATTAAATGAGAGGCAGCACATGGCATCTAGCGGGTTGGGGAAGCTAGCTGCTTGCTAGTATTAGTAATAAGAATATTGATGATATAAGCATGTACATGAATGGGTATCTTCTTTATTTCACTCCTAAGCAATACCACTAAATTAAATATGTGTTGATTGTGTGTGTGTAGAGAGAGAGAGAGAGAGAGAGAGAGAGAGAGAGACAGAAGAATATTTTTATTATCTAAAGGAGGCTACTTGTTGAGATTAAGTAGTGGATAATGCTTTGTATGCTTGGAATCCACAGTAAAGTGCTTTCTTTTCTGCCATGCTTAAAAAGCTTGGATTGTTACCATAAAACACAGAAATAAAAAGCACAGAACTACTTAAAACAATATATAATTGGTGAACCACTCTTTTTAAAATTAATATACTTATTAAAACCCTTTTTTAGCTCTTTAATGTTGTTTATGTGCCTAACTGAGTTTAGGATAGGGGACCTCTATCTTTCAGGGCAAAGCCGAAGATTAGGCATGTTCATGTATAGGCTTTGTGCCTGCAATTATCACTCACTTTTATTTCTTTTTAGTGTTTTCCAAAGAAGACTCTCTCTCTCTCTCTCTGAAAATTACTATTTAATACAAGTAATGAAAGTCTCAAAGGTATTGGACAACAGCTTGCACTCTATGTGGGCAGGGCAGTCAAATTTTTTTTTGGTAAGAGGTCGGTCAAAATTTATTCTTTATACTTTTCCTTTTCCTTTTCTTATTCGCTGTTGAACAAAGATATTTGATTAGGGAATTCCAAAGATTTGTGATTTATATGTTGTTCAAAAAATTTCCCATGTTATTATGGTACACCAAAAGGGAGATGACTTAATTAATAACTCATCCACGAATAAAATAGAACAAGTACCATATGCTTTCTTATTTCTATAAAAATCAAACCCAATTTTGTAGAAAACAATGAAAGAAGAGTGGAAATGAGTAATAAGAAAAGGGCAGAGTCACCCAGGAGTTCTAGATGGGTTAGTGAGGGCCTCAGCCTTTGGCTAAGAGGACCAAAGTTCGAGTGCTCTTATCGTCTGAATCGGAAGTTCAATTCGTTAGCTGAACTAAGCGTAAAAACGAGATATAGACTGGTAGATTGGTCGACGCGGATGAGTCCACCACTCAGAGTTGCAAGGGATATATCAACCTCTACTCCTCCAACTCTTTTTTCTACCAAGAAAAAATAAGAAAAGGGCAGAGTCAAATTTGGCAATTTTTCCTCTTAACTTGGGCTCCGCCTACTGCAAAAATATTCAATGATAAGCTGGCTTTAAACACACAAAAATTCCTTTAAAAAAGTTCATTTCTTTTACCTTTCTTTTAATTTCTCAGCTACCAGGCAGCATAAAATATGAGAAAAAAGAAAGCCTCCTGTCCTGCATGCGAGCATCTTTTTATCTTTTTTGACTTCTAACTGCGTTTTAATTTTGTTTTCCAACATCTGACTCTAGAGCTTCTACTTCCGGGAACAACGACAATATTGTTTATATACACGCATTATAGTACCCCTAATATACAGCAACTGCTAAGAATCCACGGCTCTGAAAGAAAAACGTGATAAAACTTTGCCTTTTTTTATCGAAACAAATCACAATAAAAAGGGGAAAAGGAAAAGAAAAACGAATTGAAGCCAATATCAAAAATTAATATATTTGGACAACTTTTGATTCAGTCTACAGAAAGATGAAATTGCTCGCACATTCAACCCTTTAGGCCACACCATTTTCTTTCCCTATTTTTTTTTAAGGATCTGCATATATACCGCTAATGTGGAAAACCAGAACCAGTCATAAGTTAGGATCTTAGACCAAGATCCTTTTCCATGAAAATGTGAAGAACAAATGGTGAGAAAATGCTCATGGAGAAGAATAAAAAAAAGAACAATATAATTAGTTTTGATGGCAGAGAAAAAGGATTTCATGGCTCAGGTTGCATCTTCTCGCATTCTTCGCGAATTGACTGAAAGAGTACCGAGGAGAGGTATCTTTCACCAAAGCTTGGAAAGACTACCTGCAAAGCATTAAAAACCCTTGGATGAATTAATATAATGTGAAAGGAAATGTAGATGAAGGATGTTCTAGATAATTAATTTACGACTGCATGCTCCACATTGCATATAAGTTGAATAGTCAAAAAGATGAATATAAACACCATGAATTCTAGAAGCAAAAGTTTGTTCTGCAACATATTAATACAGGAATGTAGTGCTTGTGTGAACCATAAGAGAACTCGATAAAGAATGGTCCATTATGTTATTATGTTTCCTTACAGAAACTAAAAGTTCATATGAAACCCACCAAGAGATGATGCCTAGACTCCTGAACATCAGTCAACCAAAGAAGCACATGCCTAAACTATAGAATATTCTATTGCTTTTACCACAGTTCTCTAAAAAGGGAAAAAGAGATGAAACATGCTGAATTGTTCATTTATTTATTTATTTATTGAGAATTCCCTACTTCTGACTTGAGAATTAACAATGGATCCTTTATAAACAAGAAAACAACACTATTATCTGTGTTTGACAGAGAATAATGGTGATTTACCAAAAAGAAAGATAATAATCGCAAGGACAGCCTATGTTTGTAAAATATGCCACCAAATGGTGCCAGACCACCCAAAAAGGGAGGGAACAAAGCCTAAGATGGCGCTAAAAAAGCAAGGGGAAAGAGAAATGGCATACCGCAATAAGCTTTCCTGCATTTTCAGGCCTCTTTCCAACCTTAAGAGCAGCAGCTGCTGCTGCTCCAGAAGAAATGCCAACCTGAAATTGAATGAAGAACCATTCCAAGTACAAAAAAAAAATGTAATTAGAGAAATAATTCATGTTATTTATTGGCATTGAGGAAGGAAGGGAAAAGAATTTACTGTGTATGCATCTATCCTCCTAAATTATAATAATAATTATTATTATTATTATTATTTTGTCAAAAAGAGCTTTTTAGCTCACCCAAGGCTTCGTGATACATATCAAAGGAAAAAGTTTATCTAAACAGAAGCATGCATACACTAGAGAATATAAAGAAAGTTTCAATCTAGAAGTGGCTAAAAAGATATATGAAATGGCACAAACCAACAAGCCTTCCTGAAGTGCTAATTGTTTTGCAGTTTCAACAGCTTCGTCACTGGATATCTGCCAATTGCCAAATTCAGTAACTATGAGAACTGAGATGTGATAAATAAAGTCACAAGAGAACAGCTACTATAGAAGTCAAGAAAATCCAATTAATTTAATCTTAAATGACTCAGACAAAGTGTCCTGACACAAGGAGAAGACAACCTTATTTCATGAACAAATAAAGAATGAAACAAATATAATCAAATGAAAGACTGTAACATATATGTGGAGGGCTCAACCTCTATGATTTCATCAACAACTTCTTGATCCAAATTCTTAGGTATAAAACCGGCTCCAATCCCTTGAATCTTGTGCGGACCTGTCTCCATAGCAAATTGAAAAACAAATAATTTACTAGTATATCGAAAATAATTAATAAAACCATCATATTAAACTGAAATGGCCAGAAGGTTATTTGATATCTTACCTGGCTTTCCACCTGATAGTATGTTGCTTTCTGTGGGTTCTATACCTATAACCTGAAACATGAAAAGTCATGAGGCAATCCTAAGGAAAGAGAATAACATTCAAATAAGATGAATCATCTATTTGTGTGCACTGTTAGCCAACCAGCCAGGACTTCCATATACCTGGATAGGCTTTAAAATTTACTTCCTCCTCAACATGACAGATTCAAGGGTCGCATATCAAAATCCAGCCAATCAGCATAGTTGACATGTTTATGAATAAATGATATTTGGTGATTCCAAATGGGATAAATTACCTTTATTTCAGGATTCTGCTGTTTAAGAAACCTACCAACTCCAGAAATGGTTCCTCCAGTTCCAATTCCTCCAATAAATATATCCACCTTGCCTCTTGTATCTTCCCATATCTCTGGACCAGTTGTCTCATAGTGTACCTGCATATAAACACGTTAAAACTGATTCACTGAAAGCAATAATAGCACCATACTGCAACCACATGGAAGTGCTATAACCTATAGTTCTCATGGTAAGGTCATAGTTTTGTCTTTAATATGAGAACATATGTTCAGAACAGTGCTTGAAAAGTAAACTGTCTAGAAAATTACAATAACAATAATATAGATATTATTAAATTTAGCACAGGATGGCATCTGTTTCCTGGACCAAGCTTTAGCGAGTATTAGCAGTTAGCCAGTCCACAAACCTTAGGATTGGCAGGGTTGTCAAATTGTTGAAGCATATATGCGTTGGGTGTGCTTTTCAATATTTCTTCGGCTTTCTGAACTGCTCCTTTCATGCCCTTTGCTGAATCAGTCAAAACAAGCTCAGCCCCAAATGCTTTTAGAAGAACTCTTCTCTCTAAACTCATTGAAGCTGGCATTGTCAATATGAGTTTATATCCTTTTGAGGCAGCTATAAATGCAAGACCAATGCCTGTGTTTCCACTTGTAGGTTCCACCAGAATACTCTAAAATTACATGAGATAAAGGGAATATGTCATAATCATGGAAGCTTTTAGAAGCAACAATATAAAACTACATCACCATGTACAGCCCACAGAAAGCAAAGCGAAAATAATAATCCAAGTAGCAGTTAGATAAACAAATCATCTTATGCTTTTCATAATGTCAAGAACACACATATTCATTATAGAGGGGAAAACTAAAACATTCCTATGCTTCCCTTTACATTTCAAACAAATAACTAAATAGCATAGTCAAATTGTCAATCTATATTAAAAACTTGAGCAAGATTCCGATTTAATCCCATTCAACTGTTATAATGTTCCTGGCCTGCCAATGTCAAAGAATTTGCTATCATAACTGTTCAGTAAAAGCAAACAAAAACATACTCAAAAGATTCTAAGACATTAGCATCTACTAAATACACGTTTCAGTTTTGATGCTACATCCACAGCTTTAAGCATCATGTAGACCAGATAAACATTACTTCAAAAGCATCATATTTGTAGGTATCCATGCCTAGTGTAATTGCTTTCAAATATTTTTGAAGGTGATCAATAATGGTAAAAGCCAAATTGTTTTCATAACCCTAAGTTTTAAGCCAAATTATCCAAATGGCTGAAAATTGAGGCTGTTCTGCTACATGCAGGAGCATATAAAACCCCTTCCCAGCTTCCATATAAGAGATTTATATGCGATTTGTTACCTTTCCGGGTGTGATAACTCCTTCTTGCTCAGCATCCACTATCATACTGAGCCCTATTCTGCAAACAAACATCATTGCTCATTTTATATCCTTTAATTTTTAAGGATAGGAACTAAGATACTAGCTTTGGCATCATGTTAAGCAAGCAAATTTGGCTTCTAAAGCTTCTTACCTGTCCTTGACACTGCAACATGGCTCCATAATCTCAAGCTTGGCAGCAATGTTTGCAACAGATCCCTTTACAATATTATTAAGGTAAACCATTGGAGTTTTCCCTATCAGCTGCATCACAACAAAGAAAAAAAAATGTAACAAATGAATAACAAGAAGCCTAAGTGGTTCTATCTACAAATATAATGTGGTTTATGAAGTCATGTTAATGTGGTTTATGAAGTCATGTAGTATAAGCTTCAAATTTTGAAACTTCAACACGTGCCGATTGTAATGAGAATTTTTATATTTCAAACTCTAATATCCTAGAGTATGGAACCTCAATGCACCACAACGTTTTTCCTATTTATTTAAATGAGAATTTTTAAAAATTTCCTCACATTGCAAGTTTTTCTGTATGAAATAAACAATGCCTTAATGGTTACCATCCATAATTCAGAATGACAAGAAAATTGGCAACCAACAAATAACTTGATTAACATACTCTTATCAGCTAGGGCAAATATAAAGATCTTAATTGTAGTTATGCAACTTATGCTGACTCACTCCACTACCCGGTGAGCTAACTCGAAACATTCAAATGATACCTAACTATTACCAAAGAAAAAAAAAGAAAAAAAGAAAAAAGAAAAAGCCATAATCAAGTCGCATAGAAAATAATATTCACTCGCCTGTTACTAAATCTGAGTCATCACTATCAAAGTAATGGTTATTTCGCATAAAGATACTTTAATTCGTGTTTCAAAATAAAAAATAAATAGCTACCAGTTATTTTCATGAATTAATGGTAGAAATTGTTATTTCACTTCCGCAATCAAATCACAAAACAGTATAACAGAACATTAAATTGAATTAATCTAACACGTCATATTTTATGTGCCTGTAAATTGACCCAGCCCCCCTCATCACAAAACGCAATCACAATACTCATTGACCTCATCAGCATCGCATAGAAAACACATAAAAGTAATAAAATAAAATAAAAATTACTAAAATAATGATCGGGTTAAGTTGCTTATTTTCCAAGCTGAATATATTAAAAGTCCTCCAGTTTTCACCTATAATAAAAATGACCCACGCGCTAATTTAAACAATGTATCAGAAAAAAGTTACTTCGTTTTCACTCAGCTTTACGAGGCAACAATGAATATGACAGTCTATGTACAATTAGAAGAGCAACCAATTATGAATTTCATGAAATACTGAAAACAACAACTAACCACTAAATTGCCGAATCTGAGTAAAAAATAAAAAAGTATCGATCATTAATTAAGCAGCAAAAATAATCAATATTCTCCAATTCAATAGAATAAGACCGAACCATTTAATAGACCCCAAAAAACAATCCCAGAAGAAGAGCAAACGCATCTAACTAACCTGAGTAACATCTTCTGCAATGTTAAGACCCTCAACCTCTGTGTGCGGCCTGACGGAAACTGCCTTGCAGACCACAGAGCAAGACGAGAAAAGCTTGGAACTTTTTGTGGTGGGTTTCTTCCTGAAAGACGAGACGGAGCAGGAGTTGGGAGTGAAAGAAGACGGAATGGAGTCTGATTGGGTGCCGCGCAGCGACGATGCTAAGGAATTGATCAAAGAAGCAGAAGCCATTTTTGCTTACTTGCTTTGGTTTTGTTGCTCTGGTCAACTCTCTCTATCAGTCTGTTTGCTAAAGAAAGAAAGCATAAGGCGGTATAAAGATTTATTTGGTTATTGGCTTCCACAATTTTTTTGATAAAGTTTTGGTTTTTTCATGTTTGACTGGTCTCTGTCGCCCATAATTTCCACGTCTAAATTTGACTCTCCATTAACCAATCACCTTTAACTCCTTATTTTTACACCTTTCTATTCCAAATTTTTTATTAAAAATTATGGAATGTGTTTTCTTTAATAATTATATATTTTCGAAAAACACATTTTATTATTCATATTTGAAATGAGTAGTTTGTGAAAGGGAAGGATGATGAAAAATGGAAATTTCTTAGAAATTATATTTTTACTCCTTTATTTTTTTCTATTTTTGCTGACTTTTTTTTTTTTACTCATGTATATATATATATTTTTACTCCTGTATATGGATTAATATTTATGCACCTCAAATATATGAGTTGGAATGATTCCATTCCTATATCTGAAAAATACGTCCACTTTCACTGAATTCACTAGTTATGCACTTCAAGTGGCTACTTATTTTGAAAACATATTAGGGAATTGAGTGGACAAAAAAATGTTACCTCCAGATAAGTTGGAAGTATTGTCCAATCTGCATTCACTGAATTCACTAGTAATAAAATCACATAGTTCTTTTTACTTTTTGAAGATAATAATTCTTCAAAAAGGAATCATTCAGATCTTTTAGAACACGACAAGAGTCTTTTGGCCTCATCTAATCCCCATTTCTACTGTAAATTGACTCCCTATCCAATTCCCATTCTGGAAATTATAATCTATTTTTGACCTGGCGTTTTTTGGAAGGATAAAAGGTGCGAAAAGAAAGGATATGTATTTGAACATGTGGTGCGGTAAGGTTCTTCTTTCCTTTAAGATATATATGACTCTGATCCTATACAAATTAAGCTCGTCCATTATACAAACAAATCTTCATATTCATCTTCAATTACTTGATCATTCATCAAAAACGGGTGCAAATATCTAATTAGTCTTTGTTACAATCATGCTGGAGTCGAGATTGAAATGTACTAATTAAGGCTCTGAGTCTGTATCAAAGTTTACAATTCTCTTGTTAGATTTATGTATCAAATAAATACTTTTACGCAACTTTTGAAGTCTATTCTGAATTAGCGAAACTGAAATGTATGAGAGAGTGGCCTGTTGGGAAAAAAAATGGATATATATATATATATATATAGCATTGGTCTAAATGAATGACCAACTTGTTGTTGGAGTTCGCAACAGTAAGCTTTGTTCAACATTATATTATGTCTCAAAGTCAAGACTAACAACAAACTCCAATGATTATGTTATGCCATGTCAATAAAGCTAACAAAATGGAGGCTCTTTGTTTAAATCCTCCATGTTCAAAAACTACAATTTTTGAACCATGGAAACAACTAAACCTGTCTCTTTCTGTAGGCATCATCAGCATCACCGTAGCAGACCTTCAACCTTTGGGTCTGTAAGAGGGATCGAGATTCAAGAGGCAAGACATGATTAGGATATATGTTTGAACTTCTCTACACTAATCTCAAACGGAGAAAACATAGACAACGAAAACGCAAATTTAAGAAACTTGTATACTAACACATTCTTCCAATCATTTTTGGCGCAGAGAAAAAAGAATTTCATTGCTCAGGTTGCATCTTCTCGCATTCTTCTCGAAGTGACTGAAAGAGTTCAGAGGAGAGGTATCTTTCACCAAAGCTCGGAAATAATACCTGCACAACATTGAAATCCTTGGATGAATTTATATGGCAAAGATATATATAGAGGTGGAAGAATGTATTGCATAGTTATTAAAACAAGCAAGTTGAATTCAGGCAATCCATGCCTCCACATAGATCAAGGGAAAGAGATATGACATACTGCAATTAGCTTTCCTGCATTTTCAGGCCTCTTTCCGACCCTTAGTGCAGCAGCAGCAGCTGCTCCAGAAGAAATGCCAACCTGACATTGTATGAAGAGCCATTAATCTAACAAGAAGAGAAATGTTATTTGAGAGATAGTCGTGTTATATGTTTGCGCTATATATGTCCACAACTGAGCAAATGCAGAAGAAAATCACTTTTTCATTATACTACCAGAATCCTCACATTGCTACCTGATCTATAAATGCATCAGTCTACTAATTAAAAGACTTTTAACACCAATTAAGAGTCCTAGTCATGCCTTGAACTTGAAATCACTAGGAATTTTATGGAGAAATCCTGAGCATATGCATCCACTCTAGACTAGAGAATCTAAAGGAAGCTTCATTTTGCCTTAATCTCAATCTATAAATCTTTAGCAAAAAAAAAAAAATCTCAATCTATAAATGGCTAAAAAAGATATGCCAAGGCACAAACCAACAAGCCTTCCTGAAGTGCTAATTTCTTGGCAGTTTCAATAGCTTCGTCACTGGGCATCTGCCAATAGCCAAATTCACAAACTGTAAGAACCGAGATTTGATAAATAAACTCAGACAAAAAGCTATGAAACGATTATAACAAATACAACAAAAAATGATGTTTTGACCTCTATGATTTCATCAACAACATCTCGGTTCAAAGTCCTGGGTATAAATCCAGGTCCAATCCCCTGAATCTTGTGAGGACCTGTTTCAACAACAAAAGAATATAAACAACTAAGTTACTACTAACTTAACAGAGTCGAAGATTCTTAACAAAACCATTATAGTAAAACAGAAATGGATAAGAGGTTAATTTGATGTCTTACCAGGCTTTCCACCTGATATCATGTTGCTTTCTGCGGGTTCTACGCCAATAACCTGATACATGATAAGTCAAATGATGGCACTAAAAAACATCTAAGATGATGAATTCGCTACTTGTGAACACTTTTTGCCAAACCAGGATAGGTTTTAAATTTACTTTCATCTTCCACATGATAGATTCAATGGTATTGGCTGTGAATAAAAGAAACTATTCAAACGTAATATGGCAATTGCAAATGGGATAAATTACCTTTATTTTAGGATTCTGCTGTTTAAGAAATTTGCCAACCCCAGAAATGGTTCCTCCAGTTCCAACTCCTGCAACAAATATATCCACCTTGCCTCTTGTATCTTCCCATATTTCTGGACCAGTTGTCTCATAGTGTATCTGCAAACAAACAGATATGCAATGAACGTGAAAGTAGAACCGTACTGTAATAAAACATGAACTACACGCTCTAAGAACTATCTAATTGTTTACATAATCATGGATGGAAAGGCGCAAATAATCACCAAATAGTTGATCTTCACCTTAACATTATAGTCCTGTCTTTAAAATGATAAAGGATGCCAAATATAACCAAATAGATTCGATTATGATTTAGCAAATCAAGTGTTAATCAAATCTCGAGTAGTAAGCCAAGGCTCCAAACCTTAGGATTGGCAGGGTTGTCAGCTTGATTAAGAATATGTGAGTTGGGTGTGGTTTTAAATATTTCTTCAGCTTTCTCAACAGCCCCTATAATGTCCTTTGATGAATCAGTTAAAACAAGCTCAGCCCCAAATGCTTTCATAATAACTCTTCTTTCGAAAGTCATTGAAGCTGGCATTGTCAATATGAGTTTATATCCTTTTAAGGCAGCTATAAGTGCAAGAGCAATCCCTGTGTTTCCGCTGGTAGATTCCACCAGAACAGTCTAGAATTGCATAAGATTTAAGGAAATATGTCATAATCATGGAAAGCTTTTAGAAGCCACAAAATAAAACTACATTTCCATGTTCTGCTAAATGCAGGGGAGCTATTAGACATATCCCAGTTTCCATAGAAGAGTTTATATAACAGTTCACCCATCAGGACATCCCGATGGGAGACTGACTTGTATATATATATATACTCATATATATAGAATTTGTTACCTTTCCAGGCGTGATAAGTCCTCTTTGCTCTGCATCGGTTATCATACTGTAAGCTATCCTGCAAACAAAAACCATTTCCCATGCTATATATAGGGTTTATATTCATAAAACATGTTAAGATTATATATAGATATATACATACATATAAAGCTCCTCACCTGTCCTTGACACTGTGACATGGCTCCATAATCTCAAGCTTGGCGGCAATCTTTGCAAGACATCCTGTAACAATATTATTAAGGTACACCATTGGAGTTTTCCCAATTAACTGCATCACAAAATCAACCAACAAGTTTGGTATAATTTTAAGAAAGAAAACAAAGTGAACCAACAGCAAGATCCCATGAAACGACCAAAAAGCAACACAGAAAATGTTGTTATAACCTCAGTAATATCTTCAGCAATGTTAAGACCCTTGACATCTTCTCTCTGCTGCTTCACAGAAACTGCTTTGCAGACCACAGCAGAGACAGAGCAAGCACAGAAAAGTTTCCAAGTTTTGGTTATAGGCTTCCTCCTGCAGTAGTAGTTGGCAGTGAGGTGTGACTGGCCGCGGCGTAGGGACAATAATGTTAAGGAATTGATAAGAGAAACAGAAGCCATATTTTTGCTTTGTTTTGTTTTGTATCTTGTTTTGTGGATGCAGAGAAAAATAAATTAAATAAATGTGCTTCATCAAGACAACCGCATTCACTCATATAAAGGCAAGGAAGATTGGATGAGACAAAATGCATGCTTTACATCAAGGTTGGAATCGGACATGAGATGGAGAAAAAGGTTATTCTGCTTGGCCCATCTTTTTCATTGAACAATGATGAAAATAGACCAAACAACTTGCATTGACAAGTAGAACCAATCTAACATAATATTTCCAACAATACTTTGGAGCTACTCTGGAGCATCTCCAATTAAGGGGCGTATTCAATTTACAATATGTTAGATTTTAAAAGAATTTAAAAGTATAGAGGTATTCAATTCAGAGTTTAGATAATCTATACAACTTAATAGGTATTCAATTCAGATTTTAATGGATTTTATAAAAGTCTATTAAAATCTAAGTGTATTCAATTAAGACTTTATAAAAAAAATTTAAAATCTGAAGGTATTCAAAAAGTCATTAACTTTAAAAAATTTTAAAAAATGATAGATTTTAATAGATATCATTGAATTTAAAAAAAAAATTGTGAATGAAAAAGTCTAACTAAAATTTCACTTATTTTCCATGAATTTCATTAGATTATTATGAATTTTTTAAAATCTACAACTACATTTAAATTAATTAAACTCTGAATTGAATACACCCTTCTAAATGTGAATTGCTAAAGTTAACATGCTACATAAGTAAATATAAATATTGTTTTGAAAAAAATACATTTCAATGATAATGTTTATAATAAATGTTGAGCTGACATAATTTAGACACTGTCAAAGTGATTGTCTATTTCTAGAAGCTCTGACAGACATTGTTAAATTTTTTACAAAGTAAATTTTTTAAAAAAATTTAATTTGTTCAAAAACTAACAATATTTAATCAAATATATAATTAATTAATAACTATAAATAATTTTTTTGCACATTATCGTTGGAGAATAACTTTTAAATTCACTGTGCATTTATATCATATAGATTTAAACAATATCTATTTTTACGCTATATATACATCGATTTACATTTTTCATTGAAAATGATCTTTCAATTTTACATTTATTATAATTGTCCTACTTGTAGGACTCCTGTGCACATTAATCCTCTTACATTTCATGTCGTACCATATATATTTTGCAACATGTTCAATGAGTTCTAATTAAGGAAATCGAAACTCTGCTTTCAAGAAAGTTTAAATAATAATATCTACTGATGATTAAAAATAAATAAATAAATAAAAAACTACTATTTCATCGATGAAATTAATATACACCATAATATTAATTTATTTAGTAAGAAAGATGATGCCTATTCTTTTATTTTCCTTTTTTCTTTTTCTTTTTTGTAACATTAAGATCAGGATGAGGAGAGCTTGAGCTTATCATGAAATGGAACTCAGCTTTCGAGATTTGTCAGAAAAATATGGACAAGATCGATTCCGTGAATGGTGAGGAGTTGGGGATTCTTGCATTGGTGGAAGAGAGAGGTAGGGACCTCCAATTTTAGAAGGTCGCGGTGAGTGGGAAATATAGTCGTTTTGCTAGAACCAGTAAGGACCTCCCAAAAAAAAAGTGGCCGCCGACCAATTTGATTTGTCCCATTTATGAATGGACCTTCTATATATAGATAAATATAGCGACAAAATTAAAAAGTCTTTTCTTGTTGTATGGATTAGATGCCAATTTATATTTACCCAAAAAAAGATTAGATGCCAATTATTCATCATACAAACAGATATTATTTAATTTCGGCTACTGCAATTACTTGATGATCATTCATCAAAAGTAATGCAAAATATCCAAGTCCAACCTTCTTGTACAAGACTTGAGAAAGAAATGATCAAGAGGCAGTGAATAACAATGAGAAAAAGCTTCTATAAAAACTTTTATAATTCTCTTTATATAAAATATAATATACGTTCATCATCCTTCATATCAAACCAGTATATCCCATCGTTTTCATTCGAAGAAGGATGAACCAGCTTGCATGATTAGTGGAATTAATGGACTTGTGGGGATTATTAGTGTAATCATTCAGAGAGAAGCATTTACCAGTAATACCTTTATGTTACTTATCAGCCCTACTTGTACAACTCTTGTGCACAATCCCCTCACATATTATAAGATACTTATTATGCACAAGAATCTGTGCAAGTAAGATTACCATGTTTAGTTTAAGATCTTAAAAATGAAGAAAAATCTGCAGGATAAAATTATATTTTATTTCATACTCATTATTTTGATACTATAACATATCAAAATGCAGATTCATACAATTCAGGGAATTTGAAGACACAGATGGTGACAATTTGTATTACCCCCTTGTGATTCTCTGTTTTGAAAAAAAGGCATAGCACCTTAACATGATTGCTTATAGAAAAATAAATAAATAAATAAAAACACCAAATGCAGCTAAACGTTATACACACCTGTCAATGTCATGGGAGGAAGTCTCACAAGCACGGAGGAAAAAGAAAGGCGAGAGCTTTAACTCATCACTCATTCCATCACCAAGCGGAACTAAAAATTTTGAGATTTCCAATTAAGAATATGGACAAGATGGGCATCTCTAACTCTCCGCATGGATGGAGTTGGGAGTTTCAGATCTTTCGCTGTGGAATTATATATATATGTATAGTACACAAGAACCAGTGGACCTCCAAAAAGAGGCTAACGGCTAGCTGTCCCATTATCTGAATGAGCTTTACAGCGGCAAGTATTTTGAATGAGCGAGCTAGGAGCTCCTCAAACTAATTAACTAACTGAACATGTTCTTCACATGTGACAAGACTATGAATTTCCTCTGTAAGGAGAGTGTATTCAATTTAGATTTGGTTGGATTTTAAAAGAGTTTAAAAGTCTACGAGTATTCAATTCAAAATTTAGTTAAGTTTATACAAATCAAAAAGTATTCAATTTAAATTTTAAAAAATTTTATAAACGTCTATTAAAATTTAGATGTATTCAATTTAGACTTTGTAGAAATTTTTTAAAATTTTAAAGTAGTCAAAAAATCAGACTTTAAAAAAATTTAAAAAAAATGATAAATTTTAATAGATTTCATTGAATTTTAAAAAAGATTTTGTAAATGAAACAATTTAATTAGAATCCCACCTATTTTTCATGTATTTTATTAAATTCTTATGAATTCTATACAGAATCCATAGAATTCCATAACAATTTATGAATTCATTTAAAATCTATAACTTCATTTAAATCCATTAAATTCTAAATTGTATACACCAACCAAAATAATCAGCGGAAAAAAAAAAAAAAAGGAATATATTGTAAAAATACTCCAAAATGGTTGAACAGGTAATGAAAATGCTTCTACAGTCAATGGATACGTTGCAATTTGAATTTTGAAACTACAAAGGTGATACAAGGCTTTCAAAACTCAGCTATTGTTAAGGTAGCTAACATAGTAGGGGCAGCTGCACTTCTAGTTTAACAAAGATCAGATCTCCCCGAGATATATCTGTTTATCACTGCCGCAAGATCCAATAATTGGCTCGCTGGGATGGAAGACACACTCATTAACAGATCCACTGTGTCCAGGGAGCTTATACAATATGCGTCGAGAAGTAGTATCCCATACATAAACCATTCGGTCAGAACTACCAGCTGTAATCTTGCTTCCATCAGATGACCAGCTACATTTCAACAAGTTCTTTTCAAAATTGTGTTGATGCCCTTCCAAAATCTTCACACACCGATTTTGTGGCGCATACGGGCGCATATCCCAAATGCAGAGCTTGCAGTCCATTCCATTGGTCAGTAGATAGGAGCCATCAGGACTCAATGACATACCTGTTATCATATCTTGATGACCTTGAAGATTCATTGTTACTTCACCCTTGCGCAAATCCCAAACCTTCACATCATTGTCAATACCACCAGTGAAGATCTTATCTGATGCATCGGAGAAGCCGACAGCTGTAATTTGGTATTTATCTGGAAATGTTTGGATTGCACCTCTTTGACGCATATCCCACAATTTGGCAGTTCCATCATCAGATCCACTGACTATAAGAGGTGGTCCTCTCCGCGATGGACAGCATGAATTCACAAATGAGGAGTGCTCTGCCATTTTTTTTATCTGTTTCCCTGTTTCAACATCCCATGCCCTCAGAGTTTTGTCCGGACTGGCTGATATTATATGGGATCCATCAGTAGTCCAGTGAAGATCAAGAATTGCATTTTTGTGTCCCTTTAAAACCATAAAGTTCTTGCAATCACCATGTACATGCCATAAGAAGATTTCTTTGTCATGAGATCCAGATGCAATGACTGTTCCAGCCGGATTAAACTTCATTGTGTATATAGCACTCTGATGACCTGCCAGCAACATTATTGGTGATTCCAAACTTGAAGTCCTTTGTTTTCCACTTTGCCCTGGTGCTTGGGGAGCACTATATGGCACAGTAGACCACTCCATTGGCCTAGGACCAACTATGGACAAAGCACTTTCGCCCTCAGTTGGAGCAAATTGCATCTTTCTATTCTACTGGGTATTTGAAGAGTAAATAATCTACTTTATAAGAGTTCCAATACTGCCATATAAATGAAATTAGTTAGCCAGTCTCCCAAGAAGAAAGAGAAATCTCATAGTTTAAACTACTCATCATCGACAATATCAAACTCACAACTTAAATGGACTATAACAGACATTCACGGTCTCTAGAGTTTAAATGGACTAGAACAGACATTGACAGCCTACTCTTTACATCTATAGTGATGTTCAAAAACGACAACATGATTGCACAATCCAACAATTCCTCAAATGAGGCAGCTTTATATTTTCCTAGTAACCCACAATAAAGTATCTAAATTGTTATTATATGCCAGGTTGACAGGCAAGCAATAAGAGGCACCTAAGGCTCTGAAACACCAATCTTCGATACTTACAGCCATCTGCTGAAACTATTGAGCTCCACTTACATGATGTCATGGAGATCAATCAATTTAGAACAAAATGCACTTAGCCAAGACTTAAACAAAGCAACAATGCACTGATTTAAAACTTCAACTTGATCTCAAGAGAATTGGAAGAGATATGTATTTCACTTTAAACATAAAATTAAAAAAAAAAAGGACACTTATTAACTATGTAAATCCAATCTTAGAAAATATGGAAACTTAAAATAAATAATACATTTACGGAGAAGTGGATTCAAATGAGCATTAGCAATATATAGGCATAGTACAACCTAGTTGACTTTTTTTGCCGAATAAAAATGAACATCAAATTTTATTGAATAACAATAGTATACCATAGCATATCCATGGCAAATAAAATTCAACTAATTTGAAAGATCAACTGAGAACTCACACAGGAAAGCATGACATATACTATGACATAATGTAGCTCCATAGAAAATTGCAAAATAATTGAAGCGTATAAACATTTTCCAACTAAGCATTTACAAGTTTTTTTCTATTCTTCTTTTATGAAGAAAAAAACTCCAACATCATAAATCCCCATTAGCATATGGATGAACAGAGTTATAAATATTCTCGCATTCTCCGTTAAGTTGCTACTATTATCTTTTTAACATTATCTCGTAAACCAAATGAACAATTTATCTTTTCATTGAAACTACAAACTTATCCAAAACTTTGAAATAACATGCAAGGAAAAAATAAACAAATCATTGACGAACCCACGAACATAATAATATATATCTAGCATTAGCGCAATTTGTTTTAACTCCAAACACACTTTGAAAACCCTAATCATTGTATTATATATTTTCATGAAACCTACAACCAAACGAAACCCACTGCATAAAACTGGGTTTTGGTCGGTTCATTTTCTCTTCCCCCTCGCTTATTGCAAGCCAAAATATCAAGGAAAATAAGTTTTAGTGCTCCATTAGGTTGCTAAACCAGCCAGTTAATATTTGAAGAAGCGCGTCGGAGAGGTATAGAGAGTAAGTACCTGGAAAAGCGTTGTCTGGTAAACCCTAGAGGGTTCTTCTTCGTCTTCTTCTCCTGCTTCTACTGGGCCAATTAAGCTGCTCGATGGATCTGCTTTGGGAATTATAACAATAATCAGAAACATATAAACCGCGACACCATTAAACGGCGTCGTGGCAGACGCAAAATTAATTCAATAAAATTCAGGGATTAAGTAATAAAAAAGTTTATTTGCACAGTTCTTTATGTTTTGGGACTTTGGCGTCTCTCAAAACAAATTTTTTTTTGACAGTTTAGTTTTTAATTATGAATAAATTTGCACAAAGCTTTATTTTCAGTATCAATGTCAGCCGCTAACAGTAAGCAAAGGTGCTGAAATTGCTAGGGTTTTCTTAGATTTTCCATCTCCAACTTACAACCAAATCAAACTGTTTAGTGCAAATAAGAAACATGTTTACAGGTATTAATAACTAAGAAAAACTCAAAAAAAATCACATAAAAAACCAGATTCAAAAATTTATACAGTAATTAATTTGAATAATGTTTACAGGTATTTTAGTAGTTTTTTTCACAAACCTAAATGATGTTTAAATGGATATGTTCAACAAGCTATTTAAAAAAATGATTATGGTCATGTTTAGTATAACTTGTGAGAAATCATAAGCAATTTTAAAAATCAAAAATTGTCTGTGGGAGAGAGTTTTTAATCAAAACTAAAAAAGTATAGCTTCCTCATAGAGCTTTAATGGAAAAGCAACAACAACAAAAAGAAAAAGGCATAAACTATCCCTAACATGACCTAAAATATGATAAACTGGATGAAGTACTATATTCATTCAAAATATAATGTCAACAACAAATATAATAAATATCATTAAATTTTTGGATACTTTTAATTAAAATTAGATTAAATTATATAATTTTTGTTGTAGATTAAATTATGGCATATTACATTTATTTTCTATGAATTTTGTCTAAATTATAATTATAATGTGATCTTTTTGATGTTTGTTTAAATTACATCGCCATTCATGTTGTTACCCATTTACTGTTTAACTTAACAGCCAACTGATAGTATGGTATTTTTGCATATATGAAAAAGCATATTGACAATGTCAGAGTTGACATAGCCCATTTATTTCTCTCTAAAAAGCGAAGCATCCAATTTTTTTCCATTTCACTCGTTTCCCCTCCCTCAAACCCATTTTCCTCTACATAGTCATCTTCCTTTGGGGATTTTGGCGAGAATTATAGAGTGATTTCCCTCTAATCACTAACGATGAGAGTTTCAAGAGGGGTTGCTGCTTGTGTTATTTTAGAACAATGAGGGTTTTCTCAAGCACGTGAGAAATCATTTCGGCACGCAGGGTAAGTTTTCAAATTTTTTTATTTATTTTTTTGCATGTAAGGGTTAGATTAAGCTTAGTTTTGTTGGGTGTTTGTTAAGGAAATTTGTTTTACGACTTTTTTAGGGATTTTTTTTTTTTTTTAAGATTTTAAGAAATTATTGGATTTTAGGGTTTTTTTTTTTTGTGTGTTAGATTAGTAAATATTCTTAATTTATTGGTTTTATTGGCTTTCCGCTTACAATTTGACAAATGTTTTAATAGTTGATATCTTATTTTTTCTTGATACGTGGGCAGTTGCTTATGGGATTGAAGAAACTGGGCACGTGATGTATGTTTAGAATTTTTGGGTGATGAATTTTTAGGTGTTCTTTAATATCTGGGTTTCTAGAATTTTTAGAAATTCTTAAATTAAACATTTTCTGCTTTTTTAAAAACTAGTTTCATCTTAAGTTGATTGGTTATCCAGGAGTAGTCGACAATATATGGTTTAAAAATAAAAAATAAAAATAAACTTTGTCATAATTAATAGTTTTGTCTAACAATCATAATCAAATATGTAAAAAAAAAAATCCAAAATGAAAATGCATTTTAACGAGCACCACATATAATCATAAAACTACAACATTATTTTGCTACTGCAGGTCAAGCTCTCATATGTGCAATTAGCCAAAAGATATATGAAACATGTAGCATATGAACTTGATGCATTGAATATACCTGATAAAGAACTAAACAAAGACTTTTTACTGCTTCAAAGCGTGTGTTTCGCTTTCCGTCTTCATCAAGTACAATTTTTTTCTTTTCTTTTTTGACATAGTTATGTTTAAGGAAGGAGACGGTCTGGTTTGATTTAGTTATTTATAAAAATTTAAATTAAACTGTAATAACCAGTTTAGTTTAATGACAAATCAAATTTTTATAGCCATTCAAACCAAACCATTCATGAACGGTTTAGACGGTAACATTTAATTTTATAGTTCAAATTTTATTTACAATTTAGTTTTAAAGGTGTTGAAAAATGAAAAATGCATATTAGGATTATAGCAATATCATTCAGCTTTAAAATTAAAATAATTAAATAAAATATATATATTAAAATTCAAAACTACCAATTATTAATAATAAAAAATGTTATAAATATATTATTTAGTGCAGTTGGAGTTAATTTGGTCTAAAAATTATTCAAACTGTAAATTAAACCATTAATAATAGTTATTTAACATAATAAACCGAACTAAATCCTTATCTTATAACAAGGATGAAAATATCGGTATCGACGGAAATATCGAAGGTTCAAAATACGGAAATATCGATGGAAATATCGACAAAATATCGATATCGATAAAAAAACGAAAGAAATGACGGAAATTTATAGAAAAATA
>QANX01005318.1:188289-235085 GCA_003254975.1 Ochetophila trinervis | reverse complement strand
TTTTTTTTTGGGATGAAATTAATATCTCCATCTCCAAACAAACGAAATTTCGGCGAAATTTCACCGAAATTTTCGATTTTTTCAACTATGCTTATAACTAAACAAAACTAAAAACAACAGTTTTGTCCACTTTTAAATATGTTGATCAAGGTTGTGATTCACAGTTAAAAGACCAAACACGTCAAAAAGATTTCAAAATAGTTGCATTAAATTTTGTTTGCCATATATCACATTTTATATTCTATTTTGGATAAAGTTTTTCAGCAAATGTAATCATGGTTTTTGACTTTTTGTTTTTTGCCCATTTGCTGGTGGATTTGATGCAGAGAGCATAAAGATATTTGAAAAACTAAAATGCCGTGTATATTCACAAATAACAGAAGACAGCAAGCTTGAATCATGAGGGTCCTATTTTAAGACTATATTGTCTCAATATAGTTAACCAAGAGATCTAGTAGTCGTTGAGGGCGTACACATACCCAAAAAATTGACTAGAGAGGGTGTGAATGCATACAAATGGAGCTACTAGCGGTTGCCAACAATCTTTCCCGTTTTTCAAATTTTAATCATTCAGTTTTTTTTTTAAAAACAATTTTAAATGATTTAGAAATTCACAATTAAAACATTATAGTCTTTGCAATCGCCACGTAGTGATAATGTATTGATATTATTTAAAAAAAATGTGCTTCAATTTATAATTAATGTCGAACTGACGTGATATTAATATTGTCAATCTGAATCGTAAATGTGAATGTATATTTCTGAAAACTCTATCATAAATTGTTAAATTTTTAAAAGAGTAATTTTTTTTTTAAAAATTTAATTTATTTATAAACTAAAAATATTTAATTAATAAATAATCATAAATAATATTTGTAGATATTATAATTAGATAATAATTTTTGAATTGAATTTTTATTTATGCTATATAAATTTAAACAATATATATTTTTATGCTACATATACATCAATTCACATTTTCTATTTAAAATGTTTTAATTATAATTACTTCTAACTAATTTAAACAGATTTCAGAAAAGTAAACGTAATAAGCCTTTTAAATTAAGATTTATAAATTCAAATGTCATTGTCATCTTCAAATACATTATATATAGTTTTAATTTGGAGTAAAGTTTTATTTTTGGCATTAGAGGTCCAGAAATCAAAAATCAGATTATTATCTTAAAAAACAATAACTTTAATACTGAAATATGCCCGCATAAACAATTTCGATCAAAGTTAAAATGAAACTTTTTGAATTTAAAAATTAACCAGGAATGAAACTTTTTGTATTTAAAAATTAACCAGGTCAGTTCAAAAATAATATAATAATAATAAAAAAACAACTTGCATGTATCTTAATTTGGAACAAAGTTAGTACCTATTTATTTATTAAAATATTATGAGAGTCGATGCATTTCAAAATGAACCTGTATTTATGCAAATCATGTTCACTTTAAGAAGCCACAAAAACACAACATTAATTGTACAAACTATTTCCCCAAAAAGCCCCATAGCTTTGTCCATTTATCCCTAGCATGTCCTTTGACTCCGACTCAGCACCTGCTTCCTCCAGCAGAGACTGGTACTTCCCCTCACCGCCCTTCATCAACTCTACGAAATTCCCGAGTTACCCCCGGAGATTCCCCGCAAACCCCCGAGTCCCCCACCCCTACTCTCCTCCCGATTCAAGGCGGCCGTCGTCATTTCGCCGTGTTTCTTATCAGGACTCCACGACGGCCCCTCGACAAGTTTCTTCGTCGAGCTCAGCTCCTCCTCAAAGACCAGCCAGCCATGCAGGGGTTCGCCGGAGAGTTGGATTCGCTTGCCGGAGCGACCAACAGTCTAAAACGAACGGCGAAGATGCCGTTCCAGTTAGAAAATTGGAGATTCCGGGAGCTATTCCGGGCGAGAAAGTCTCAGCTTCGAAGAAGCTTCTTGAATTTTCGTGCCAAAGTTTGAAATTTCGACTTCGATGGAAAATGGCTATCACAGTAGCGGTTTGCTCTCTCTCTCTCTCTCTCTTTCTATATATATATATATATATTTATACACATGTTATATCGGCGTGTGTTTCTGAAGCTCAGAGTAGCTTTTTTGGTTGCAGATTTTGATCACAGCTTTTTCATCAATGCTGTACCAGAATTTCTCTTTACACAACGAAGTCAATGAGTTGCAGGTAAATTCAGCTGCCTGTTATATTTCCACTACGTGTCTAACGTTCCTTGATTTTCAAGGCCTTGTTTGGTTCGCTTGGAAAATCAAATACCAAACAAACAGAATAGTTGTTGTGTTTTTTAAGTTATTTTTGTCAAAATTTTCTCCTTTTGTAAGATTTTGATTATTGAAACTTTTACTTCTTGCTTGCAGGAGCAGATTTTGGTACTTAAGCTTAGATTACGAGCGCACAATCTGTCAGAAACCATAGATGTTATTAATTCCTCTGCAGAGAATAGTAATCATATTCCAAGCAAAAGTTTAAAAAGATTAGCTCTTATTGTCTCTCTCACAATTTTATCCATCCCTATCTTTATCTTTAAGTACATTGACTATGTTTCAAGATCAAGATCATTGGAAAATAATTCCGAAGAAGTTTCTCTAAATAAACAGCTAGCATATCAGGTGGATCTGTTTTTATCAGTTCACCCTTATGCTAAGCCATTGGCTTTGTTAGTTGCAACTCTATTAGTAATTTGTCTCGGGGGGCTGGCACTCTTTGGAGTGAAAGATGATAGCTTGGCTGAATGTCTTTGGTTATCATGGACTTATGTAGCTGATTCCGGCAATCATGCCAACTCTGAAGAAATCGGTGAAAAGCTAGTTTCAGTTTCTATTAGCTTCGGTGGGATGCTTATATTTGCAATGATGCTTGGACTTGTTTCCGATGCAATTTCTGAGAAATTTGATTCGTTGAGGAAAGGAAAAAGTGAGGTGGTTGAGCAAAACCATACATTAGTTCTTGGGTGGAGCGATAAATTGGTAAGATGCTGATTGTGGGGTTGCTCATGCATATGAATATTGATTATGTAAATTTGTTTATTCTCTTCCAGTCTTCCTTTCCTTGGATAATTAGAATTTAAAATATTTTTTTAATTTCATGTTACTTCATTATGGAAGCGGGACATTGTTAAGTACATCATGTTATTTAAGGGTGGCAAACTTGACTACCAGTCGAAATTCCAGTCTCTCATTCTTCTGCAATTGCAAATTTAGGGATCGCTATTAAACCAGCTTGCAATAGCCAATGAGAGTTTGGGTGGAGGAATTGTTGTAGTAATGGCTGAGCGAGACAAAGAGGAGATGGAACTTGACATTGCTAAAATGGAGTTCGATTTCAAAGGAACATCTGTCATCTGCAGAAGTGGGAGTCCTCTTATTTTGGCTGACTTGAAAAAGGTGTGACTATTTGCTTAGATTTAATTATTTATTTTTTCCATTTGTTCACCTATATTTTTATCTTCATACTGAAAAATAGCTTCATCGTTGATGAATAAATAAAGTGCTTAAATAATGTTGATCCCGTTCTTATTATTTTTTAGGTCTCTGTCTCCAAGGCCCGTGCAATAATTGTCCTTGCTGTAGATGGAAATGCTGATCAGGTCTACTTGTTGATTTAGTTTATTTGATTGGTTATTCAATTCCTTAAGGATAGTCTACTCTTAATTTACTGTTGGTTTGATGCAGAGTGATGCACGTGCATTGAGAACTGTTTTAAGTCTAACTGGAGTAAAAGAAGGGCTGAGAGGGCATATAGTGGTTGAGCTAAGTGATCTTGACAATGAGGTCCTTGTTAAACTTGTTGGTGGGAATCTTATCGAGACAGTTGTGGCTCATGATGTGATTGGTCGGTTGATGATTCAATGTGCTAGACAGCCAGGACTTGCACAGGTTACTTTTCCATGAAAATTCTTTTAAGGTTTTAATTCAATGCTGGATTGGTTTTAATATGTACTAAAAACCTTGTGACTTATTGTATTGCAATTTGTTAATAACTTTTTCACTGATGGGTTGGATGTGACAGATTTGGGAGGATATTCTTGGGTTTGAAAACTGTGAGTTCTACATTAAAAGATGGCCACAGTTGGATGGCGTGCATTTTGAGGATGTACTGATCAGTTTTCCTGATGCTATTCCTTGTGGAGTTAAGGTTGCATCATTAGGTGGTAAGATTATACTGAATCCTGATGACTCTTATGTTCTACAAGAAGGGGATGAAGTTCTTGTTATCGCAGAGGATGATGATACCTATGCTCCAGCTGCAATGCCTATGGTGCTTTCACATTCCTTTAGAACATAAATATTTTATTGGGGTTTTTGCTAGCTTACTTATTGTTGTTTTAGGTGCTTCATATAAATGGTTCTAGACTCGCTTCAACCCACTCTAATTAGTAGGAAAAATATGAAAGGCTAATAGTTATTAGAGACCTTGTGTGTCACTTGTCAAAATCATTGTACATTCAGATTCATTGTTTGAATAAGAGGAAAATGACTAAAGAAAAGAGCATGCATTAAGGAAGAAAACTTTTGCATGATGACCAGCAGTAAACTGTGTTGCTTCACATAGTTTTCAGCAATCAGTATCACATCATGCTTTGATTTACAGTTTGCTTTATTATTAGATGATTATTTCAAGTCATTATATGATGCTTAATATGGGGGAAAGACAAAAGCAAGAGATACTTGTTGTTTCCGCTTTGTTTCTCGTGGAACTGCTTATTGAGATGCTGTCAACTAGCTATGCTTGCGTTCCCCTCGGGGACACTTTAGTGGCAATGTTCATACTCTTCCATTTGTGAGGTCTTGGGTTCGAGTAACCCTAATGATCACAAAGAAGAAAAGAAGAAAAAAGAAGAAGCTATGCTTGCAAGCCTTTTCCAAGATTTGGTTTTCGGGAATATAAAATTGTTACAAAATGAAATCTATAGATCAATGAATTAGTATTGCTAATAGAATTTTCATGATTTTAAACTGTAGCCAGCCATTAATTAGGTTTTCCCGTCTTTATATACTGTTGCATGGTCCTTTTTCTTGACTTTCCATTTCTTTGGAGGTTCGAGTAACTGTAGCTTAAAATTTAAATTAGTTGGTCTACTTCACCCTTTTTCTCCCATTTTTCTTCTCGTCTTTTTATCTTGTTTTGCAAAATTTAATTGGGGTATTTGGTTTACATATGTTTATCTTCCAGAGCTTTTAAATTACAGGACCAAGTTGTTTCCCTTTATTATTGTTACCTCTTCTCTTTTAAAGATCTGTGTGAGTGTAAATATGATGTCATCAAAACAAACAAGTATAGTGGAAGAAGGCAATTATAAGTTTATAACAAACTAAGTAGAGGGGAAAAGGGAGCAGAGGTCATTCTTTGAAGAATAAATTCTTCTCGTCTGTGAACAATAGGGTGATGCCTACCATGGAGTTTTAGCAAATGGGGGATACCTTAATTAAAACTCACAAAAAGTATAATTAATTTGATCATTCAGGTAAAAGAGGCATCATTCATACACATTACCCGACCAGCAAGAAAGCCACAGAAGATTCTACTGTGTGGATGGAGGAGGGACATTGATGATATGATTGTGGTAAGTTCTTTCTGTTGAAGCCCCTAATTTTTTTTTTCTTTCGCCTGAATGCTGCAGGTTTGGAGAGGAAGTCTACCAAAGGACTTTGTTGTTCCAAAGAATGCTGAAAGGATACTATTTTGTGGCTGGCGCCGAGATATGGAGGATATGGTTATGGTAATCTTAGAAAGGTTCTGCACTAATGCTCCCAGTCATTGGGTGCAGCTCTTAGTCTACGAAGAGACAATAGCCATGTCAAAAGCAGTTTCATGTTTACACACAGCATCAGATTGGATTTCACATTTACAATTAAGATATTGCAATTGGAAAAAGATAATTGTTGCTTATCACATACATTTCGTGATACATGCTACAGTCAAGTTTATCATTTGTTTTCTGGAAAATTTCTTTTTATACTCTAATGATTTTTAGGTATTGGATGCCTTTCTGGCACCTGGTTCAGAGCTTTGGATGTTCAACGATGTTCCAGAAAAAGAGAGGGAAAGGAAGCTTATTGATGGTGGCCTTGATATAAGCCGATTGGTAAATATATCATTGGTAAACCGTGAGGGAAATGCTGTTATACGACGTCACTTGGAAAGCCTTCCGTTGGAATCTTTTGATTCGGTTGGTAGCGACATATTAGGACTCTTGATTAGAATCTGTAGTAATCTGTAAGGCAGTAAATAGGTGGAATAATCATATATGATGAAAGTGAGGGCCAATATTCAATTTGTTATCAGGGTTATTTCCTTTCTCTAGTGGCTTTGTTACCTTCTAAAATGCTGTAGACCAATCACTATTATGAATAGATTAAGGTGAGGTATAAAATTGGGAGATGATAGCTGCTTTATGGAGCTTGCATTTGTAGTGTCTTGATTCCCCTTATTTCTAAGGTTGAAAACATTCTGATATAGTTACTCATCTATACAGATCTTAATTTTGGCTGATGAGTCAGTGGAGGACTCAGCAATTCAGGCCGATTCCAGATCTCTTGCCACATTATTGTTGATTCGTGATATTCAGGTACTTATTTGATTTATCTTCAAGTAATCTTTAGAAACAGAACCTATATATCTAAATGGAGATTTTTTGAAGAATTCTGTTATGAAGATTATGATTCTGTCGATTGAAGTTCTGCTTCTTTATAATTATTTTTCTTCTTTTGGGCAGGGGGAAGTGGCAAGGATCAAAATAAATTATTAATGCTTGCTTCTTTCTGCTTGCTCCCTTAACATTAGTTCTGAACACGAAAAAAATGATAATGCTAACATGATATGGACCATTCTAAAATCATTTATAAAGTTCTAAGTGGGGATCTTTTTTCTTGCACCATTGAGTTTGAATGTTCTTGGTAGGATATCAAACTATCTTCCTATAAGATCGAGGCTAGATTAGTTTCCCATCTTTCTTCAGTTCCAAGCCCCTAATTTTTTGGTTTTTGCAGGCCAAGCGTCTGCCTATGATAACACAAGTTGACAGTGGAAGCTTCTCACAGGGCTCTTGGATGGGAGAAATGCAGCAAGCCTCCGACAAGTCAGTTATAATAAGTGAAATTCTGGATCCAAGGACAAAAAATTTACTATCCATGTCAAAGATCAGTGATTATGTGCTATCAAATGAGCTTGTAAGCATGGCATTGGCTATGGTTGCTGAGGATCGGCAAATAAATGATGTATTGGAAGAATTATTTGCAGAGGAGGTGATCCCTTTTGATAAATGATCATCATCTCTGCATATGTTGCATTTCCTTTTCAGTTAGCTGGTAGACATTTTTTTTTAATAATTGGAACTTTGGTTTAGCAGGGAAATGAGATGCATATAAGGCAAGCAGATCTTTATCTACGTGAAGGTGAGGAGTTGAGTTTTTATGAGATAATCTTACGAGCCCGACAGCGAAGAGAGATTGTGATCGGTTACCGACTAGCAAATGCTGAGAGAGCTGTCATCAATCCCCCGGCCAAAAGCGGTAGACAGAGGTGGTCAGCAAAGGATGTTTTTGTGGTAATTGCTGAGAAGGAATGAGTCAATTTCCAGATATTCCACATTGGCGGGAAATGGTTGAAATTCCATTTAAAATGAGAGATTGTGTTACGTTTCTTTATCTGGGGCATTTTGTAACGTGTACATAGGCAAGCATTAATTTTGTTTTTGCTTTTGTAATAGCTGTTCATAGGACCTTAAATATCAACTTATGGACCTATCATCTACCAAACCTTTAACAACTTATACCAACAACCAAATCACCATAAATTGTATGAAAAAAGTGATGATAATTATGCAATGATGCCCTCTTACGATGCTAGTATATGGTAAAAATGTTTAATATCTCAGTGGGAAACTAGAACCACTCCCTTATGTTTTGAATCTATATTTGGGAAAAAAAAACCCACAACTATTCGAGTTAGTGTCTTGATATTTTGACATGAAATACAGTTTATATCATTTAGTAGAACCACCAGGTGATAATTACAGTTATATATAATTAACTTTTTATTTTGTACCAATTTATTAAGTCTTGCTTTATATTTGATCAACTTATATCTCTGAAATAAATATATAAACAAATTATAAAAAAATTACAAAAAGTCAGGTCACCAGTACAATATAATTTACAAGGGTTCTGTTTTTGCCCCAAAAAGAAAAGGTTAACTTGTCAATAACCGATGCTTATTCACTATATAATAGTCAGATTAACTTTGCATTAACTGCAATACAAACACAGCTTTTATCAGCTCAATTCACGAGTCAGAACCCTAGGCTTAAAATTGATCTCTACCTCTATGCTTCAGAGAGATCTACATTCTCGTTAACTGGAATTTTTGATTGAGGAGAGGGATCTGGGACAGCTTCAATATCGGATGGTTGTGATTCATGCTTTGCAGCAGCCTGCAGAACACGGTTTTGAACATCCAAGGACGATGGAGATGTGGGTAGTCCAATGCGGTTTGATTCTAACTTTCCAGCAGTCCATGTAAATACCTGACTTCCAAGTCTAACAGGAGCGAGCAATAGCCTTGAAAAGGAATAAGACACCACAAATCAAACTGAATCAACAAAAAAATTATACTCCCAACTTATATATGGTGTACGGATGCTAAAAGGCTAAAATGATTATGCAAAATTTACCTATTAAAATGACTATCCACTGCCATTTGATTTGTAACACAAATCACCCTATTGTAAGCAGACAGACATCTTGTTTTAAGCCCCTAGTTGTTTAGAATGACTTTTTATTTGGACAGAAAAATGTTTAAAATGACTATGCTTTCCCATAAACTAAAATTCTTAAGCTAGAACAAAATGGTTTGTAACTTGGGTTTTCTCACGAGATTCAAACCTGAGGAGGTAGCATCTTCATGAATAATTGGCCCATGTCTATGATAATCATGAACTAGTTACTGATATCTTTATAAAATGATTCAAAATAAGGCCTTATGGAGTAGGCTTTACCTCACATCTTGCTTAAAATCTTCAGCATTCTCATAAGAAGCAACTCGTCGAAAAATGGTCTGGTGTATTAGAATAAATCAAGCATGAGGAGATGAAATAACATCAATATAACAAATTTAGACAACACTCAAATGATTTTTTTGTTCAAGGAAAAAGAAATATATATTTTAAAGCAGTAAACATGATACATGAATGCTTAGATTATGTGAATCATATTCAAATACCATTATAGTACATTTGTTCCACCTAAAACTCAAATTCGGAAGATGATGATAGAGCTTTTGTTTTGAATATATTTCTTCTCCGCTTACAAAGAAAAAAAAAAGACCAAGAATTTGGACAACCTAACCTAAGATTAAAATGATACCTGAGCAAGGCCAAAGACACCAATAAGTTGTAATGTCTTCTCCCATTCTGAGATGCAGAATCAAGGTCAGTCAGAAAAAAACAAGGCAAGACTCAAAAAAGGAAGAATAAAAAATTAAAGTTATAAAATTACAAATCAGAATCAGAATCATCCAGCTAAATCTTAGTTTGCTGTTCTATATTATCCCAGTGATCAATAATATTTCATCACACATAATAAAAACAAGAAAACATATACAAACCTAGTAGAGCATACGATGCAGCAATCAAACCCTGCAATGAAGTACTTTCATTCATTAGTGAAAATGCACAAAACGGAAAAGAATACCACTTGCCATGCAGTGATTTTTTTATATATATATATATATTTTTAAATGTACTAGAAAAATGTTTCTGGAAGATATTAAATGACATAACATATCAAATAACCAGAAGAGACCTCATTGTGATCTCACTTTATGCATTACAAAAATAGAAAAAGAAATCTGGCATGGTAGAAAGGATGATTATCTAAAACAGCCATTCTAAAAAGAATTTAAGTTAAGAGAGTCAAACCAATCAAATTGACAATTGATTATATTAGAACCAAAAACATGAGTCTTACCACACCATAACCAACAACTTTTTCGAGAGAAGGATTGATATCCTCCAGAATTGCTTCAGCTTCCTGAATTATACAAGTTTTGCAGGATTAATTAAACCAATAACTCAAATTAGTACCTAAAAATTGGTAAAGAGAAGTTGAATGCATTTTTTTGTTAATAAACAACGATGTAACTTGTTTAGTGACTGTATTATGATTTTATTCATAATACCACAATTCTCTTAAATAAAACAAACTTCTCATTAGGAAATTGAATTCAATTCTGTAAGTTTATCTAGAAAAATTGAACAGAATTTTTGTTATCATATTAAGTCATCTATTGGAAAAAAGAATAAGCAGCAGCACTGCAATCGATACCTCACTCAGTATGGTAAGAGTTGTCTCAGCTTTGAGCTCCTTGACTCGGAGGCCCTGTTTCACCCAAGACTGAAAGCCACCTTGAACCAAGTATGGTTTCTGTATTGTATAATGCCACCAGGTGATTAGACCATGTACTATAAGCATCTTCACCATGTGTTTTTCCCAATACTAAATAAGATAGTGTTTGGTAACGAGTTGGTTTTTGGTTTTTCCTACCAAATTGTAAGTAGATTGTTTGCTTTAAGTATTTGTCAGTGTTAGTCAGTGATATTTATAAACTCAGAAATAAATATAAAATAAAAAAAATGAAAACCATTTCAGAAAGTTCCAACCCCCCCCCCCCCTCTTAAGTTTGTAGTTAATTGAGATGTCTAACTCTCACACTAAATGACTTTTGAAGTAAGCATACCACAACAATTATGTAGAAAAAACCAGAAACCAATGTTTTACCAAACAAGCACCAAGTAGGTTAAGGCAACTTAGGCAAGCATTAAACACAAATCAATAGATGGGAAAAAATTAAAAGAATTGCTAGAATAGCATTAATTAACTCATATATTGAGGAATAATACTGCAAAAGAATATTTCTATCAATTGAAAATCAACAAACAAGTGTGGACATAAAATCTTCCAAAGTAAGAGAAAAGACAATGTGGTTTACGGTGTTGGATTCCAAATGTTTTTGGAATTTTAGTAATTTACATTGAAAGTCTCCTAAATATATATTATAATTTTATCTATTGTCTTTCATTGTAGTTGAGTTTACACAACTTGTAAATGAACATAGGAAGTTCGGTATCTGTACAAAACTAATAGATATTATTTTATAGTGATATGATTTTTTTTTTCACCTTTCCAAGTATATTTATGCTTGCATAACAGCAAAATCTTCAAACGTTTAGAAACACTTACCTTGACCCCAAGTTTTCTCAAGGATCTTGCAATTCCTTTTGAACGAGTACCATCAGCATCAATAACTATAACCTTGGATCTGTCCTACAAATAGTAGAAAACAGCAACAACAAAAGATTTGAGCTTTGATACCATTAAACCCAAAACTTAAAATATCTGAGGTGGATCTAATCATCTATTTCACGCCAATACAACAAACACTATCACAATACATAATTAAATTATTCAGTTCATGCATCTTCTATTTCAGACTAGCCATTGCACCAAGTATTTTGAAGCAGAACATCTAAAACATGATGCCAAGCACAGAGATGTTAAGTACCAGCCAAATATTTTCCCTTGGAAATGTTAGACTGGTAGTCTCAAGCAATAGGAAAGCATAAAGCTCTAAGCTCCTTACCTGAACAATTTTCAAGTTCCGAATAACAGCAGCTATCAAGATGTCATCAAGGTCTCGTCCGCTCTTCAACAATTTCCTAACAGACCCATTGACCTGAAAATTCGTATGAATGTTTAACACAGAATTTAGAATAGAGTTTAGGTCTAAGCTTCAGCAGTACTAGCATGAAACCCAACCTCAGGTAGAGTCACACTTGTGTAGCGAAAGCGAGCTAATCGCCGAAGATCAGGAACACCATCTCTTTCTCTCAAAACCTTCATAAAGGTATATCAACAAAAAATCAAAATTAAACATCAAAACCTTCAAAGTGAAGTAATTTAACCCTTAAAATGTAGAAGAAATTCCCTTTCCCTTCTATTACAATGTATGAGCTCAGAAAAAAACCAATTAATCAGATCATTTCTTTGCTCTCTCTCTCTCTCTCTTCTTCTTCTTCTTCTTCTTCTTCTTCTTCTTCTTCTTCTTCTTTTTTTAATATTTTTTCCCCCCTTTGAGCTAAGCGTAGACAGAATTTGAAAAAGAGTTGAAAATTAAGGAATTTGGTTCTTCTAGCCTTTTCAAAAGAGAAATCAGAATATTTGGTACTATCATACTCCGAAAATTAAGAAGCTAAAAGTTTTACACACTTGCCTCAGGACGGATATCAATGAGCACAGCATTTTCCTTCCCTGTCAGGATATCCAAAGTCAATTGAGGGGATAAATCTCCTGAGTAACCGCTATATGTCCAAACCCAATAAAAGACCCTGCACCAAATCTGATAAGAAATATAAATCTCTCAAGCAATATATTTTTACTTTCCTAACAAAAGAGAAAAAAAATCTGAGCGCAAAAGGAAGCTCATACCATAAAGTGGCTGAGGTGCCAAAGAAAAGAACAAACGGAACTATTGGATCATTTGGGTCCACACCAAGACTTTGCTCCAACCCCTTAATATTGGTGTAAACCTGCTTACAGCGCATTTGAATTCGTCACAAAGATTATTTGAGAAAATTAGACAGAAGTAACAAATACAAAGTATCCAGAGATTGAACATGTCGATATCTGGACTGAAACCTAAACAGTCAACATAGCGAATTACAAACATCAATGACCTGAGAAGAAAAGATTTGGCCAGAAATCAGGAAAGCATATTTGTTGTTTAGACAAAAGCCATAGGCTGTCTGACTAGTTTTTTATTGACACACTGAAAATCCATCTTGGTAGAGAATCATATGGGAATTATTCAAAATATATGAATACCTGTTGGAAAGCAACTTTCACAGGCCTCAATATATCAATTGCTTTCTCTTCCGACAAATTTAATGCATCCCTGATCTCTGGTGCAAGCAATTTCTTGGCAGACTGATAGGAGTAGAGAACAAAGGAAGCTCCGTTTGTTAAAGAATCCTCCACTACAACAACTGTATGCCTCAATGCATCAACAGCTATATCTGCTGCTTTGCTTGTGGATTCCTTCAGGTCATTTGAAAAGTTAGTCAGTGTATTACCAGCTAACTCTCCTGTCTGATCAACAGATGAAAATGCTCCATGAAAAGCATTGTCCACTGCTTCATTAGCACTTTTGATGGTGGATGATATTGATGAATTGATAGTCTCTAGCGAGCTTTTCACAGCATTTTCTCCTTTAGTTACTGAAGCACTAAATGACTTACTAACCCCAGAATAAAATTCATCAAAACCTGATTTCACACTGGACAATGAACCGCTATCCATCTCTAAGGAGTCAGGTAAAGAGGTGGAAGTTTCTTCTGCTGAATCAATAGATGTTATGATTTCAGGTTCTACAGATCCTGATAAGATATTTACATTTCCATTTGATTGGTCTGAAAAATCGACAAGACCTTCATCGCTAGCAGATAGGCTGAGATTTTCTACATAGTTCAATTCAACCTTCCCAATTTGCCATCCTTTATTTATGTTTCCGGTTGAAGATCCCCACATATTGGAATACTGGCATTTAAAATACTCTGATTCGTTTGCGCAGGAATTCTTGTTAATGAAATCCAAGGAGACTGATTTTTCTGTGCTCTTGACAAAATTAGAGTAAAAAGACTTCGCAGCATGTGTTCTGAAGGAATCTCCCTGGATATGTGTCCCATTTGACAAGCTGTACATTCTGTCTTCCATAGTACATCTGGCCTCGAATTCCTTCTGGAACGGGGAAAAGGGACGCAACCCTCCATGAAATGAAATCTGTGAGTCTCAAAGTTTCAGATAACATGAATAGCTATTCTAACACAAAATATGTATCACAAGACATGTTACACAAACATGGATGGCATGTTGACAACCAGGACTAGTTTCCGGGTATATTGAATGTCGAAATTCTATTTTAGGCAGTAAAGGGTCTCTTTCTGTCGAATCAATCTATCTTATTTTGGTTCAACTAAAACAATTTTCATCATTTCTTTTAGATATGCTACACATAATCAGACAAATAAAATATACAAGTATAGCCGATCAGCATTGAACTCTCACCTGGGTATGAGAAGAACAGCTTGGGGTGGCTGAGCAAACAGGCAACATTGTCTTGTCAACCCAGAAACATCAGGCACAAAGGAACTCACCACACTCCCATTCTCTGTTCATAAACCACACACCTGTGAGCAGTATTCAGAAAAAAACAAGAAACTAAAAAACAAAACTATACACCAAATTTAAAAAACAAAGACACCCAATGACCAAAACTCAAAGATCATGAGAAGCACAACCTTTATTTGCTCAAATAATTCGTTAAAAAATAAACCTTTACTGCTAGCTCTACAGAAGAAAATTATCAGAACTAGAGCATTAAAAAAGAAAGAAGAGGGTTGTTCGGGTTGTTCAGGTTGTTCTTACTCGAGACAATCAATGATCTGAAATGGGTATTTTGGATTTATCTGGAAATTATCCAATGAGAAAATAATAATATAGATATGACGAGGAAAATCGTGTGGCTTGTTGAAGCCGTTACTTGATCTTTGGTTAGCTCCTCTTTGCCTCTCGTTCTTTCTGGAGGGACCTGTTTGTATTGTATAAGATTATTATATGGCCATCGAGGAATTCTAATTTCTAAATGGTAACCCTAGACTTTTATGTATTCCGTATACACTCCCCAATTTGTATAATTTCTTTTTCTCATGAAGAAATGGATTTTCTTTCACTCTTCCAAATGAAACATTCGAATTTACTTGCAGTAGAAAATGACAAGGCAAAAGACATCAGCTTCGTGTTCTTGTATTGACAAACTAACTGGCTTTCTTAACACAGTGAGAGGTTCAAACTTCAAATAATTGATTTGAAATTACTTTACATTTTTCTTCCTTCAGGCTCTGACAAAAGGTGAGGCAAATGCTCTGCACGTGGAGGCGCCTTACCAAAACGCTTTTGTCTTTCTTGGGCGTTTCAACAATTAATGGAAGGGAATAGGCTAGAATAAAATGTCAAAAGTATTCGGTTCAATAAAAAATTTAAAAATATTATTTTATTATAAATAATATCGTTATAAATATTATAATATTATTTTATTATAGTTAAAAATTATTCATTTAAAATAAAATAATATTTATTTTTAATAAAATAACACTGTTTATAATAAAATAATATTTTTAAAAAATTTATTTAATGTAATATTTTTTGAAATTTTTATTGTGTAATTTTTCTAATCGAAGAAGGTGCAAGCATCTTAGAGATTTTTTTTTTAAATGGATTAATATTTGTTTTTAATGGTGTAAGTGTTGCACGATAACTTCAAAAAAAAAAAAAACTTTAGAATTTATTTAATTTTAATATTTGAGAATAATGTGAATTTGTAAATTTTGGTTTTTTTCCTAGTGCAGTGATCAATTACCAAAAAAAAAAACAATGCAGTGATCTTTTTGTTTTTATCGCATAGATATTGTTGATTATAGTCTATAAATCTAAAATGACAAGAATTTAAAACCCAAGTGCGCTTATTCTGCTAAAGAGAATTATTTTCCACAGTATCTTATGACTATAAAATATTATACCATAAAATTGGTTTTTTCTCATATATATATATTCATGTTCAGAAATTCTAAATAGGTGGGTAAATATTTTAATTTTTATGTAAAAAAATTAAAATTTATATATTTTTATCGCGGATGTTTAATTTATTTTGTTAAACTAAAAATGTGTATTCAATTTAAAATTTAATAGAGTTAATTTTTTTTTAAAAAATTTGTAATGAACTCAAAGATGTGAAAATTTATTTAGATATTTTTATTTATAAAATTCAGTGAAATTTATTAAATTCAATTACTTTTTAAAATTTTTCAGAATCACTGACTTTATAATAAGATTTTAAAATATTTATATAAAGTGTTAATTAAATACATTTAAATTTTTTAAAATGAGAATTAAATAAATTTTAATTTGTATAAAAAATTAAATTTTGAATTAAATACTAAAATTTAAACTATTTTAAAATATAATAAATTATTAATTGAATTTACTTTGATAAGCTTAGTGGCGAGATGTAGAGATACAAATTGATGTATAGAGAGTTAAAGAGATAAACTAATATAAATTTTTTTTTTTTTTTTTCATTCACCAAAAAAAATATGTATACTTTTTTAATTTTTCAAAATAATATATATATATATATATATATATTCTCATTGGGAACGTAGAGTTTTAAAGTTTGTGAAGAGATAGGTGCCACTCTTTTACTTGGATTATTTACGTAATAAAAGAATTGACTTTTCTTTCCCTTAAACTACATAAAAATAAAAATAAAACAATAAAAAAATTCAAAATCAAAATCAGAATTATCACTTTAATCTCGAAATTGCGGAAACAATTAAAACTAGCAAAACGAAAGAAAATAACTTTTATTTTCTCAGTGGACCAAAAAACATAATTATTTTCTCTGTCCGTCTTTCATTTATGAATGGACAAATAAAAAAGAAATGAAAACGAAAAGCTTCCTAATGGTACGTTCTGGCAATGGTGAGTTTGGGTCTTAACTCGTAACAAACCAAAATGGAGGTTTGGCTGAGAGACATCGTCAAAGCTTTGAAAATAAAGCGTGGCTCTTTCTTTGCGGTTGCAATTCTTCGGTGCGTCTTGTTCTAATTTCAGTTGGATTGGATTTGGAATTCCTCGGAACTTGGTGACAAATCTTTGGGCGTTAGGGATCGCAGAAATACTGACAACGTCATGGCTTCACCTGGTAACCTTCTTCTTACCTCTCTCTATCTCTCTTTGAATGTGTTTTGCAAAGCGCCTCAATTTTATCACCTCTTCAAATTAACTCATCTGTATATTTAGAAAAAGAAAAAGAAAAAGAGGAATTCTTGATTATTGATTCTTGATCTGTGAAAGCCTGTAACAAAAATGAATTCAGCTCCTTCTTTTTATTTTTTTAATATCAGTTAATATGTATACTATGCTTCAGAATGATGATTTTGATCGATCAGCTAAATATTTTCTTTCCGGCAAATGTCTCTAGCTGCCTTATACGATTTTGAATTTAATATTGCTCCATTTTTTTCTGATCTTAATAGAGCTCCTTCAATTATTTGGCCAGCATTTTGGGTTTTATACAATGCTAATGAATCTAACATATTTGTCTGACCAATTAACTTGTGCCCATTAGTTATTTCTGTGTGATTAGAGTTAATATAGTATATACATAGACTGGCTGGTGGTATTACTTAATTATGACTACTATTACTTCTAAAGGTTATTTTAGATTATTTCTTCAGTGTATAGTGATTGGAAAGGGTAAGGGTGAATTTTTATTTTTTATTTTCCTTAGTTATTAATTTTATGTTTTCTTCTCGTATGTGTTGCAGCTGGTGGTTTGAGGCACACATCAGTTGTTGTTGTCACACTTGATACTGGTGAAGTATACATTATTGTCAGCTTATCCTCTACGCTCGACACTCAGGTGCTATACGTTGATCCAACAACAGGTGCACTTCGCTACAGTGCAAAAGCAGGGGTTGATGTTTTTAAATCAGAAAATGAAGCTTTAGATTACATTACAAACGGCACAAGATGGATATGTAAGAGTATAACTTATGCTCAGGCAATTTTAGGATATGCTGCCCTTGGAAGCTTTAGCTTGCTTCTTGTTGCAACAAAGTTGGTTACCAGCATTCCGAATCTTCCTGGTGGAGGTTGCGTATATACAGTGGGTGAGAGTCAATGGATCAAGATATCTCTTCAAAATCCGCAACACCAAGGAAAAGGGGAAGTAAAGAATGTTCACGAATTAACTGATCTCGACATTGATGGGAAACACTATTTTTGTGAGACAAGAGACATAACTCGGCCCTTTCCAAGTCATATGTCCTTTTGCGAGCCTGATGATGAATTTGTTTGGAATGGATGGTTCTCAATGCCTTTCAAAAACATTGGACTCCCACAGCACTGTGTCATTCTTCTGCAGGTTTTGCTTCATTCTTTCGCCAATTTTTTCTAAATGAATATTGTCTGGGTTAACCTCCTGTTGATGTATTCATTAGATGTTCTTCTTTATGCATGAGCTGGTCATCATAGTCAATTCTTAATTGGATATGCCTATATCTAAACATAGAAGGAGAGATGTTTTCTTCTTTCCAAATGGTTCTTGTGGCTGTAGCTCTTATGTTGCTTCATCTACTTGTTTATCTATTTAGACCTAAATTATTTTCTTTTAGGAAAGTTCACGTGTTCTATGAAGTTTTGCAGTTTGATATCACTAGGGGTAACTTTTGTCATAGCTGTAATTTCACCAATTAATTACTTTACTGCATTTGTCTGCTTTACAACTTTGCAGCTTTAAATAGCATATTCCTTGCAGTTGTTCTTCTTGTTCCTACAGTTCACTTACATAATCTTAATGTGTAGGGGTTCGCAGAATGTCGAAGCTTCGGAAGCTCAGGGCAACTAGAAGGGATTGTTGCTCTCATTGCTCGTCGTAGTAGGTTGCATCCTGGTACTCGATACTTGGCAAGGGGACTAAATTCATGTTTTAGCACAGGTAAGATAGCCTATTACAAGTTCTTGAGTTTTTTTTACTTAAGATCCCTAGAACTAACAGATCTTTAAGTTGAATAAAATATTTGTAATTTGAGATGTATAGTGCGTAGATGGAATCTAGGCATATCCATGACACAAAATTATCGCTAACAGTTCATTTAATAATATGGTCCTTCATTGATTACCATGCCGTCCGTTGTCAGGCTGAAGAGGGAGAAAAAGGTTGGAACACATTTTCAACTAGTCATCAATTTGAGAAGACACATTTTTGGTCTTTAGATAAATTTTAACTCTTTTGTGTTACTTAAATCATGTGGAAAGTAATTTGTGTCCTTATATAGATGAATATTCTTTAAGAATAATAAAGAAGTATGCCGTTTAATTTTTGTTTGGTTGCTTAGATGGTATTAATGGGATATTAAATTAATTGATAATCTCTCATTTATTCTATTACAGGTATCAGAGTTATACACATTTTTTATTTTTAATTGGTATATTTGTTGAAATCTTTCTAGCAAATATGCATGGATATATATACATAGAGTTAGGACTGACCTAATAAATTTAGCATCAAGATCTGCTTTATTAGCCTTTAGATTGATTCAAAGGCTGAAATTTAAAACTGCATTTGTGGCCTAATATGTGTTTAGTGAAATATAAAACCTTATTTGAGCAAAGTAAATCCTATATGGATTCAGAGGGAACCATCATAGAGAGAGAGCAAATGTAATGGCCCACTGGCCTATTGGGCCTCTCCCAAAAGTGCTAGCCAAGTTACTTTGGAAGGTCCTAAGTCCTCACTCATATACCATATTATAACATAGTTTATGGCCAATGTGAGACTTTATTCTTTGTGGTACCTTTAAATTAACTCTCCTCAAACTAGGGATCTACAATCCACCACCCTTATTGGACCGTGTCCCCGCAAGACCCACATGCACATTTGTGGTAGATCAGTCCAAAAGTTTGTCCATCCCTTTGACCCATAAACTTTCTGGCCTAGCAATGGCTCTGATACCATTTGTAACAGTCCACTGGGTATTGGACCTCTCCCAAAAGTGCTAGCCAAGTTGTTTTTAGGGTTCTAAGCCTACCCCACACTATTATACCATACTATGTAAGATTTTATCCTTGGTGGTACCCTTGGATTAATCTCTCTTAAACTGGGGTTCTATGGCAACATTGGTTGTTGTTTTGATATGGTTTGAATATTGCACTCTTGAAATTAACTTGTTTTTTTTTTTGTTATACATTGTTCTTAGGCCTTATTTGGGATAACTTTGGCTTATGCTAGAGAAGCTACTCTTTATTGACCTTGGTTAGAAGCTCTTCCAGAAAGCTGCCCATACACTCTCAAAAGATGTTATTAAGCCTTAAAAGCCAAAAAAAGCTTTCCCAAAACTCATACCAAACAGGACCTTAACTATTTATTTTATTTTATTAAATTATTATGAGTAAAAGTAATGGAATTTGATTTGTATTAGATGCAAATTATAGATCTGGTTTTATTCCTCTTCAATGTGATTTTCTACCAGATTACTGATACACCTTCCCATTTGCTTCGACGGAATTTTATCATATCATATCTATTGCCATCTATGGGTACCAATATGCTCTCTACATAGAAAGTATATTTTTCATTTCCATTTTTGTAAATATTTTCATCTTAGCTTATTTTGATTTTTGATTTCTATGAACTTATGGATGTGGGCGTAACAGGGAATGAAGTTGAGTGTGAGCAACTTGTATGGGTTCCAAAAAGGGCTGGTCAGAGTGTTCCTTTTAACACATATGTTTGGCGACGAGGCACAATTCCTATGTGGTGGGGTGCAGAACTAAAGATCACTGCTGCAGAAGCAGAAATTTATGTTTCAGATCGTGAGCCTTATAAAGGGAGTGACAAATACTATCAGAGGTTAAGTAAGAGATACGACACAAGGAAGTTAGATGTTGGTGTTGGGGTAAATCATCAAAAAGCTTTGGTTCCAATTGTATGTGTCAACCTCTTGAGGAGCGCAGAAGGGAAGTCAGAGTCCATTTTAGTTCAACACTTTGAGGAATCTTTAAATTATATTAGATCAACCGGAAAGCTTCCTCATACTCGAATTAATTTAATAAATTATGACTGGCATGCCAATATAAAATTACAAGGTGAGCAGAAAACTATTGAAGGATTGTGGAAGCTTCTAAAACATCCCACTGTTACTATGGACATTTCTGAAGGGGATTATTTGCCTTCACGACAACGAATTAAGGATTGCAGAGGTGAAATCATCTGTAATGATGACTTTGATGGTGCCTTCTGCTTGAGAGCACATCAAAATGGAGTGATACGTTTCAATTGTGCTGACTCTTTAGATAGGACCAATGCTGCTAGTTATTTTGGCGCCCTCCAAGTTTTTGTGGAGCAGTGTAGGCGGCTTGGAATATTGCTTGATACTGATACAAGATATGGGTATCAGTCAGTGAATGATTATGGTGGATACACTGCTCCATTACCGCCAGGGTGGGAGAAAAGATCTGATGCGGTAACAGGGAAAGCATATTATATTGATCATAATACTAGGACAACAACGTGGACGCATCCATGTCCAGATAAACCTTGGAAAAGATTTGATATGACATTTGATGAGTTCAGGTGGTCAACAATTTTGTCACCAGTGATCCAGCTTGCTGATCTATTCCTGCTTGCTGGTGACATTCACGCTACACTTTATACTGGTTCTAAAGCTATGCATAGCCAAATCCTTAGCATTTTCAATGAAGACTCTGGAAAGTTTAAACAATTTTCTGCAGCACAGAATATGAAAATCACCTTGCAGAGAAGATATAAAAATGCAGTGGTAGATAGCTCTCGTCAAAAGCAATTGGAGATGTTTCTCGGGATAAGACTTTACAAGCACCTGCCATCCGTTTCTATACATCCTCTAAATGTATGTTATATTTGTGATGATATTTGTTTGCTCAATATCTTTAAGCTTCTTTTCTGTATGGTGTATCTAGCCACTTTATATTTTGTTGCTGACATTATTTTTAATTGCAAGTTACTTGGTCTAATTAATTTTTGAAGACCGCTTAGTTGTGCTGCTGTCTAACAATAGTTGGAAGTTAACAGTTGCATATTTGAAAACCTTTGGAGCTTTCACTCATAGAAAAGAGAGTTGATTTATCTATTTATATATGGAAACAAGCTATAATATATACACAAGCTGCAGAGGAAGGTCTGTTGGCAAAATTGATGTAGATCTTATCATAATATAGCCTCTCTTTTTTTTTTTTTCTTCTTTCTCTCTCTCTCTCTCTCTTTGGACTGAGAATCATAATATTGCATTTGAATTGAGTGGATGGATCATTCTGATTCTCTTAATCCTTGTTCCCTCAATACATCATTTATGATTTTCTGGTAAATTGTACACTAGGCAAAGTGTTGCTCGTGTTGTAGCTAATTGTCTCCCTTTTTTACATAAGAATTTTTCTTGCAATTGAACTGCTGGTTCCGATCCAGCTCCTATTTGTTGATTATCCAGACCTTTTTAGTTCTTTATTCCTCTGATTCTGCTACTGTTTAACATGCTGGTTTTTGCAGGTAGTCTCTCGACCATCTGGTTTCTTTCTTAAGCCAGTTGTCAACATGTTTCCTAGTACAAATGGTGGAGCAAGTCTTCTGAGTTTCAAGCGAAAAAACTTTACCTGGGTACAAGAAAACTAGCTTTCCATTGCATGGGAACATGTAGTATACATAAAAGTTCTCTTTTTTTGGTTGGCTTCCTTTGTATCTGTTATATAAGGTACTCTGCATTGTTATTTCTTATTGGAATTTTATTCAATTTTGTCCTACAGGTTTGTCCACGAGCTGCTGATGTGGTTGAGCTTTTTATTTATCTTGGCGAGCCTTGTCATGTTTGCCAACTTCTTCTCACAATATCACATGGTGCAGATGATTCAACTTACCCATCAACGGTTGATGTAAGGACAGGAAGCAATCTAGATGGACTGAGACTAGTCCTTGAGGTCGGTAGAGTCTCTCATATGCTTTTTGCTTAAATTTTGCTTCTAGACTTTCCTTTTGTAACTTCATTGGACTTTGTTAATAGGCTGCTTCAATACCCCAGTGTGCCAATGGGACAAATCTCTTGATACCTTTACCAGGGCCAATTAGTTCAGAGGATATGGCTATCACTGGAGCGGGTGCACGTCTGCACGATCAAGATGCATCTTTCCTTCCATTCTTGTATGATTTTGAAGAACTCGAAGGAGAATTGGACTTCCTCACTCGTGTAGTAGCACTTACTTTATATCCTGCCGCTTCTGGAAGAAGCCCTATGACTCTGGGTGAGGTAGAATGCTAACAGGAAACTTTGGAGTTTGAACTAGATCACAGTCCTTGGATTTTGACTATATTGTTTGTTTATGAATTTCTTCCTGCCTTTATAATGTGATTATTTTCATTTTATGCTGGTGAATATGGTCTGTTAGATGATATGTCTCTGCAGGTGGTTATTTATAATTTATGGACCCAAATATTATGATATTAGAAGGTAGTGATGGTGTAGATGGGTTGGTTAAGTTTGTGATCCAAGCAAAGGGGATCAACCTTGAAAAGTGCATTTATGCAAAAAGAAAGGATATATTTATAGCCTAACATAGTTGAACTGATGGTTAAATTTGAGTTTTCTTTGGAATCATTCTTTAAGGGACTTCTCACATTACCATTACATTTTGCTTGTGTATGAGAAAGTCTTTGAACTAGATCTTTAAAGGGAACCAGACAGGATTCGTTCCTTTTAGTGGTGAATGACTGAATTCTATTCAACTTCTTCTAGCTGATATTCCCAGAAGGCTTTAGAGAGATTCTCATGTTCATTTCATTGTTGTGGAAGCTTCAATTTCACACTCATTCCACAATATTTGCTACTAAGTAGGCTGTATGTCTCCATTGACATTTTTAAAAATCTATGGATAGCTATCTTCTTCTACTTTTTTTTTTTTTTTTTTTTTCTTTTTTAAATTTTTATATAGACAAGTATTGCTTTGAAGTATACATGGATGCATATAAATGACTATCTATTTGTTTATTCGTGTAATGTATAAACCTTAATAGTGATTTACTTCAAATTAGTAATTTTAGAGGGATGGGATTTTCTGTATGTACAATTGCATTCATGCATGTAATATATATATATGGAAGCATGAATGCCTATCTTTAATATTTTTAGGAGGGATACGACTTCACTGTAATTACAACTGGATAGTAATTCTTATTTGAATTATGTTACAGATAGAAGTCCTTGGAGTTTCACTTCCTTGGAGGGGTATGCTAACTAATGAAGGGCCTGGTGCAAAAGTAATCAAGCTTGCCAAGACCTTTCAAGAGGAAAGCAATCCGTTTCTGTCTAGTTCAGACACCAACCCATTTTCTGGCACTTCCTCCAGTGCAAATGTGTCAGTAGCATCAGTACAGCCAAAAGATTCTGGCAATGACTGGGTTGATCTTTTGACTGGAGAGGGTCCATTTTCTGATCAAATTGCTCAACCAGCAACAGGCAGTGTTGTGGACAAGGGAGGTGACTTGCTTGATTTCTTGGACCAAGCAGTTGTTGAATACCATGGTTCTGAAGTTGATCACAAATTCTCTTCAACAGATGATGTCAGGATTTCGGAGAACAGTTCCCAGCTGTACATAAATAGTCTGAAATCTCTAGCAGGAGCACAAATGGTAATTTTAATCTATCTTGCCTTTTTCATTGTATTACTATGCATTTCATCCCTCAATTTTTTTTTCTTGAAAAAGAGAAGACTCAAAGCTTTATGAAATTTTTTCTCCAATAGTTTGTAAATTATCAATTTATGGAATACTAATCATACTTTTTTATGCCTTATTCCAAAGAAAGTTGATTCTAGTAAAGTGAAAGATTTTAGACCCATTAGTTTGGTTACTAGTCTTTGTAAGATTCTTGCTAAAGTTTTGGTCAATAGACTTCGATAAATGTTAAGATAGAATCTCAAAAAGTCAAGCTGCTTTTGTAAAAGGTAGGCAGATTTTAGATGTGGTTTTAGTTGCCAAATGAAGTTGTGGAGGAGTATAGGGTAAATAAAAAACAGGGACTAATTTTTAAAATTGATTTTTGAAAGGCTTATGATCATGTAAAATGGGATTTTGTTTTGATTTATTGCTTAAAAAGAAAGGTTTTGGGTTTAGGTGAAGAAAATAGTTGCGGGGATGTCTTAGTTCGGCTTCCTTTTCCATCATGATTAATGGAAGGCTGAGAGGGAGGTTTGGTGCTACAAGAGGATTGAGGCATGGAGATCCTTTATCTCCTTTTTTGTTTACTCTTGTCGGGGATGTCCTTATTAAGATTATGGATAAGGCTGTTAGGAATAATGTTGTTGAAGGTTTTAAAGTAGGAAGTGGGGAATTATCAATGTCTCATTTACAGTTTGCAGATGATACTTTAATGTTTTTGAATAATTCTTTGGAGAATTTTCAAAATGTGGATGCTATTTTAAAGTTTTTTAGTTTTTGCTCGGGACATCTTTAAGATCAATATGGGAAAGAATATAATGTAGGTATTGATGTGGATCCAAATCTAGTACAAGATATAGCTAGGCATTTAGGGTGTGAAGTGGGAGAGTGGCCTATAAAGTACTTAGGGCTTCCTTTGCGTGGGAATCCTTTATGGAGTTTTGGAATCGAGTGATAGAGAAGCTGTCCAAGAGGCTAGATGGGTGGAAAAAGGCCTTTTTTTTTATTTTTTTTTATTTTTTTTTATTTTTTTTTATCAAGAGGTAGATTAACTCTTATTCATTCTGTTTGGAAAGTATCCATATATGCTATGTGTCTGTCTTTATAATGCTAAAATCAGTTGTTAAAATTTTAGAAAAATTGATGCGACAGTTTTTATGGGATGGGCAAGAGGGAGGGAAAGTTGATAATTTTGTAGCTTGGGATTTGGTTGTCAAAAGTAAGACTAGGGGTGCACTTGGGATTGGAAATATGAAAATATATATATATATATATTTATATTGCTTTATTAAGAAATTGGCTTTCGAGTTGGAACAAATTTTTTTATGGGGCATGGGTGTTAGAAGCAAATATGGTTTACATCCTAATGGTTGGGATTCAAACTTAGTTACTAGAGGTTCTTTTAGAAATCCATGGAAGTTTATATATCAAGGATTTCATTCTTTTTTTAGATTTGTTAGTGGGAAGTGAGTAGAGGCAATAAAGTACGCTTTTGGGAAGATGTGTGGCGAGGTGATCAGCTCACTTTTCCAATACTTTTCAGATTGTCCAATACTCTTAATGCTTTCATTTCAGATTTTGTTCTCTAATCATGCGAGTAATTGGAATTTTACATTTAGAAGAAATTTGATGACAGAGAAATTGAAGATCTGAGTTCTCTGTTAGGTGTAGGAAATTTTCGTACCAATCCTTTAGCTTCCGACAAAAGAAAATGGTCTTTTGATTCTTCGGGCTTTTCATGCAAATCTTATTTCCATCCTATCATAGATGGTGGTGAAAATTTGTTTTTTAAGCCTTTAAATTTTATTTGGAAATCAAGCGTTCCTTGCATAATGAAAGTCTTTGCTTGGCTGGTATTTCATAGAATCCCAAAAACTTAGGGTTTTTCCACGTCTGAGTGCAAGGCGCTGAACTCCTTGGGTTATGCATGTCAGATTATCTTTCCAGCGCCTGAGTGCAAGCCTCGGGTCTTCTGGTCTTTGTTACAGCCTTTTCAGTGCCTAAGTGCTGGTTTTGGGCGCCTAGGCACTCAAGTCTCAACCCTTTATGCTGTTCTGATCTCTCAATAGCGTCTAGGCACTCAACTCTCTGCATTTCTTACTCAGCGTATCAAACAGCCCCAAAAGACTCTGAATTATCCCTAAAGCACCAAATTTTCTCCAATCTGCAAAATAAACCCAATGCACACATGAACATACTAAAAACTCTCGAGAATTAACTAAATGCCAAGTAAATAATATCTAATTTGTGGATATAAAACCCACTCATCAAAGTGCCTCAGAGGAAAAATCCATACTAGGCAATCTCACCATCCTGGTGTGTTTTGTATAAAGAGGAAGGAGAAACTGTAGATCAATTTTTCTTTGCTGTAAAATTAAAAGAAGTTTGTGGATTAGATTGTTACAAGAATTTGGTTTTGTTACGTGTTTGGTAAATTTTGTGGGGCATTGATGGTGGAAAAACCAATTGGTTTTGGTAATAACTTGGCCAAGGTGATGGAAGTCTGTTGTTTTATCTTTGCTGTGGGTAATTTGGATTGAAAGAAACAATAAAATCATTGAAGACAAAGTGATGAGCAGTGAAGATCTTTTTGAGAAAGCTAAATACTTAGCAGCTTTGTGGGCCTCTACAAATAAAGCTTTCAAAGACTTCTCTTTTTCCTGGATTGGTCTAAATTGGAAAGATGTCACGGGTGGTTGATGTGTTTATAAGTCTTTTGTATGGTCCTAATGTTACTGTTCTTTCTTTTCTTTTCTTTTTTCTTGTTTTTTTGAGGATTTGTTATCCTCTCCTTCACCTTTTGTATTGATTTCCTATCAATGAAAGGTCGTTTCTTATAAAAATAAAAAATAAAAAAATTGTGTCTTTAGGCTACTGTTATTTCTCGGACTTATTCCGTTGTAAGTTGGGTTTTGGTTCCTTATTAATTACTTTCACTGCTTGAGTAAAATGTTTCTGGAGCTTCCATCTCATTTATTATTGCTATAAGCCTATATGTCGGTATTCTAATATGGAAAAATATGTGTGGCACCACCATTAACAATTATCCTGCTCCTAAATGAGCTAAACAGTAATGTTTTCATGCAGGAACTATGCTACATTTGCACCTTTTATTCTTACACTTTGGGATTCCTTTCTCAACTTGAATGTTGTTATATATTGGCTTATCATTTTATTATGTTATCTTGCATCTTGCAGTTGGATTGACTTTGCACTATATTTGTCCTTGCATTGTTAGTCGACTTCTCAGAATAGTTTTGTAAGTCCTATAAAGTATTAAAGTTGATCTCTGAAATCTATGCTATTTTGCAGGAAAGAAAAATAGATTTCATAAAAGCTATGAAACTTGAAATTGAACGCCTCAAACTGAATCTTTCTGCTGCTGAAAGGGATAGAGCTTTATTGTCAATAGGTGTTGATCCTGCCAGTATCAATCCAAATGTTTTACTTGATGAACACCATATGGGAACATTGTGCAAAGTTGCAAACTCCCTTGCACTGCTTGGACAAGCTTCCCTTGAAGACAAAATTATAGCTTCAATTGGTCTTGGGACAATTGATTATGATGCAATAGATTTTTGGAATATTTGTAGAATTGGAGAGAGCTGTTCTGGTGGCATGTGTGAGGTGCTTGCAGAAACTGTTGTACCTACACATAAATCTTCAATGGCACCACCTTTAGGAGTTTCACCGTCTTTCCTGTTTTGTTCTCAATGTGAGAGAAAAGCTTGCAAAGTTTGTTGTGCAGGGAGAGGGGCTCTTCTGCTTCCTAGCTATAACACAAGGGATGCCATAAATTACAATGGTATGACAAGCTTTGGTGGATCAAGCTATGGTTCCCAAATTGATGTCTCTACAAACCGTTCTGTAGAGCTGGATAGTGTTATTTGTAAAAAATGCTGCCCTGATTTTGTGCTTGATGCTTTGATGTTGGACTATGTCAGAGTCTTAATTAGCTCGCGGAGAAGTAGCCGTGCAGATAGTGCTGCATATAAAGCCTTCAATCAGGTGATAGGATCTTCATTAAGGGAATATGGTTCTGAAAGGAATCAATCTGCTAATAGTCAACATACTGCAGAAGTCCTACAACGATTGTTAAATGGAGAAGAATCTCTTGCTGAATTTCCATTTTCCAGCTTTCTGCACTCGGTATTAATCTTTGCTTGTATTCTGATTTCAGGTTTTCTACATTAGTTTCTACTTATATTAAAGAATTACTTGTCATGAAAATGTTCTTAGTACTATCCTTAATTTATTTGTTATCCCGAAGTCAATTAGAAGGTAGATCTAGTAGAGGCTAGTGTCCTTCCAGTCTTGTAGTCCCCTAATCTCCATGTTGTCTTGCCAGACTCTGTGGGCAACATTTTATTTCGAGTGTATTACTGTTTTCTGGGTGCTATTGATTAACTTTCCCATTTTCTCTGTATAAATTTATTTGGTTGTTGATTATTTTATTTGTTAGTTGCACCATAGAGGTAGCCTAATAGGATTGTTAACAAATATGCCTTACATAGAAACAGTGAGTCTGCCATTTCTGTTGAGAGAGGGACTACTACTGTTCTACCTAATATCTTATATTAGTGAACATTGAATATAGGAACTAATGAAGGAAAATAAGAGGTCAAATTGGTATACCTTTTAACTAGAGGATAATAGCTATTATAGTGTACATAAGCCATTTTCAGTCTACCTCCTACAAGCTCGAGCTTTAAGGAACAATGATGATTTTACAAGAACTGTATATTTTCAAATTTTCTATTATAGAAGCTAGTGCTTTCTTGTGTTACTTTTAGATATGAGGACCAACGCATTAAAATCTTTCTCCCTTTCTCATTTAATTCTTTGCATTTCCTTTTTTATTTGTCTAATATTCTAGTTCATTGTAAAAGAGAAGAACTTTTTCCACCTTTTCCACAACAACCTTTGTCATCGCATTCATTACAATTTATGTTTTGCTGTTTGGAATGCTTATATTTCAGACGTTGGGGATAGAACTTGCTGAGTTGCATAAAACTTCAGATAGAAGCAATATGATTGACCATCAACCAAATATTCAGAAAAGATGTGCTGGCTTTTATACATTGCCTTCTTTGTATTGTTTCATACAAGATGCATTTATTAGCAGAAAGAAATTCCTGAGACGCCTTTTATTGTTTTTTAATGTGTACTTATATATGATGTTATTGTAGATTGAAACTGCTGTGGATTCGGCACCATTCTTGTCACTACTTGCTCCTCTTGATTCTGGATCACAGAACTCATGTTGGAAAGCTCCTTCTAGTACAATTTCTGTTGAATTCAGTATTGTTCTTGGTACCCTTTCTGATGTCACCGGGGTTGTTTTGCTTGTTAGTCCATGTGGCTATTCTGATGCTGATGCTCCAACCGTAAGTGGGCATGCCCTTTATGCAGTTTCAATAAGTCTAAAAGTGCAATGTTAATTTTGGTATCAATCTATAGAAAATAAGTAAAAACTGCCTTAAATATGCTTATTTAAATTCTTAATCTTTCTTCTCCATTTTAAGCGTACATATCAAAGTTTTCATTCTGCCATATTGTCATGTTCATGAACTTGTCCATGTATTTAGGCTTCTTTGTTTTCCCAGTTAAGGTGTCTTTGTGACCTTCTTTGGTAGTTGATTTCTGTAAAATTTAGCTTTGACTGGCCCCTCATGTTGGTTGTACAGGTGCAAATCTGGGCGAGCAATAAAATACACAAAGAAGAAAGGTCATGCATGGGAAAATGGGATGTGCAGTCCATGATAATGTCTTCATCGAAATATTATGGGAAAGAAAAATTGTCTAGAGAAGATGATTTACCTAGGCATGTGAAGTTTGCATTTAGGAATCCAGTTAGATGCCGCATTATTTGGATAACATTACGTCTTAAACGAACTGGTTCAAGTTCCTTTAATTTTGAAAACTTGAGTCTTTCGTCTCTTGATGAAAACCCATTTGCACAACCAAATAGACGTAAATCTTTTGGGGGATCAGTTGAAGATGACACCTGTCTTCACGCCAAGAGGATACTTGTAGTTGGAAGCCCAGTGAAAAACGAGACCACACAAGCATCATCACAAGGCACTGACCAGATGAAAATGCAGAACTGGTTGGAGAGAGCTCCACAGTTAAATAGATTTAAGGTAAAAACTAATGTTTCTTTGCTTTTATTTATGGTTCCCTTAAATTTACAGAATTCTGTTTCATTTCATTGATTGTTGATGGTCATCTTTTTTATTTTTCCAGGTTCCAATTGAGGCTGAGAGGCTGATGGACAATGATCATGTCTTGGAACAGTATTTGTCTCCTGTTTCACCTATGCTTGCTGGATTTCGTTTTGATGCTTTCAATGCAATAAAGCCTCGGCTTACCCATTCACCATCTTCACAAGCACAAGTCTGGGATACATCAGCTACATTATTAGAAGATAGACACATCTCTCCAGCTGTGCTGTATATACAAGTATCTGCTTTTCAGGTATTTACTGAATCTACTATATCTGTTTACTTGTTTATTGTCCTATTTTGCTAGGAATATTTTACCTTTGGCCAGAGTCAATTGTTTTATGCATTACATTGCTTACCTTCTCAAACACTGTAAATAAAATTAATATATATATATATATTATATTGTAATTTAATTGAAAAGCTATATCACTATTTCTTTTAATCACAAATAGGTGCCTTTGTTTTGTTTTGGCGCTGCTATAATTTCCATCAAGTATTTTCTCCTCTTGCCCAACTTGCCATATTAAAACGGGATGCTTCATATTTTTATCAAAAAGAAAAATAAAAGGAAAGGGGATATAATTTCCATGAAATGTGTGAATTTGGACTAAGACTTAGTTAATTCATACCTCGTCAGGAACCTCTTAGCATGGTGACAGTTGCTGAATATCGCTTGCCGGAGGCTAGGGCTGGAACAGCAATGTACTTTGACTTCCCTAGAGAAATACAAACCCGCAGAATTTCATTTAAACTTCTTGGAGATGTTACAGCATTTGTAGATGACCCAACAGAACAGGATGATTCGGGTTTAGGAGCTCCATCATTGGCAGCTGGATTGTCTTTATCCAATAGAATCAAGTTGTATTACTATTCTGATCCTTATGAACTTGGAAAATGGGCTAGCCTTTCAGCAGTTTGAACAAGTTGTGCATGGAAGGAAAGGGTAAAAATTTTGATGATTGGTTTTTCGATTGTACTTGTATTCAGTTTCATTAATGATTCTTGTTGTAATACTAATTTGTAATCTTTTATAATTCATCAATGTATTGGTGTAAACAAATTATTTTTGTCCTTAACTTTCAGAAATGTATTTTTGTCCTTAAAGCGAGATGATATGTATGAGTAAAAGTTCATCAATATTTTAAGGTTGAATTTAATCAGAATAACATTCTTGCAAAAATTGCGCATTTGGATTTTCTATTTTCCTCTTCCCCACGTAGTCGTGATGCAAAAGCTGATTTCCACATTTTATTTTATTTATATATATATATATATTTTTTTTCCTTTTGAAAGCTCTGTGGCTATGGATACCGNGGGGGGGGGGGGGGGGGAAGATCAATATTTTGGGCCAGCGCTCATGCTGATCACGTGCCCAAATTAAATTGAATTTTGGGGGGAGGGGGGGTCGGATCTGTAATAGGGTTTCATAGTGTTTCTGTATATATTTACCCAAAAAAAAATAGTGTTTATGTATATATAAGAGTAGTATATATATACATATCCATATATAAAGAAACTAATTTTTTTTCTTGTTTCATTAATGTTGTTTATATATATGTATGCTTTTTTTTCTTGTCTCATTATTGTTAGTGAAATTATTTTTCAAACTAAATTTAATTAATTTATTGTTCAAAAAAACTAAATTTAATTTGAACTATATCCTTAAGAATACTGGAATTTTCTTATTTTGAATTATACAAATTTTATTTATTTTTAGGTTTTTTTTTTTTTATTGCTCTAGGGGAAACCCTGACTATTAAAAAAAAAAAAAAAAGAACAAGGAAAGAAAGTAAACCCTAAATGCAAAAACTAAATGACATTCAACATAACAGAAGGCATCCTAGCCGTTGATTTTCATGACATTTAGATCCCTAATAAGAAGTGCTATATAAGAGTGACTTTCCTCTACTCGAGCCGTCTGGGTCGACTCCTCCTCTCATTCTCTATTGTCTCTGGGCGTGTGATTTGCTGCTTCAACAATGGTGAGTCTTTCTTTCATAATGCCTCGGTGTGGATCTCTTCTTAGGGTTTTGTGTTATCGTAAATGGGTTTGGGTTCTATGTTCGTAGAGTAGTTTTGGATTTTTGTTTTGCTTTAACGAAGTTTAGAGCTTTTCGGTTTGAATCTGTTTGTCACATGCTAGAAGGGTTTATGTGTAAAACGTTGGTTTGTTCTGTTTTGGGTTAAGTTTTTTCGTTTTAAGTTCTTTTAAAATAAACAAGAAATGAAGGAAATGCTATTGTTTCCAAATATGGGTTACGGTTAGAGGACTCGAGAAAACAAATACCACTGGAAAGCTGTTATCTTTTTCGTCTCATATTGTAAATATGTATTTTAAGATTAAATTTTAATGTTGACATATATTTTATTTTGGTTAATAAATAGCACTGTGCTTTGCATTTTCGTGGTTTTCGAACGCAGTGAGCTTGTTTTTGATCGTATTCATTTGTTTATTTAAGTAATGTTTATCGACCAACAATAAAAAATGAAAAGTATGTTGTCTGTTGTTTAAGTTGTTTATTTATTTATTTTTTTTAAAGTTACGTCAGTTGATGTTTGTCAAAGCAATTGTTGATGATGTTTCTACATTTCAGGTTTTTGTCAAATCTCAAAAATCGAAGGCCTACTTCAAGCGTTTTCAAGTCAAGTATAAGAGGAGGAGGGGTATTACAATTTCTGTTCCATTTCACATGGATTTACTGTCTACACTTTATTTAATGTTGTATCTCACAGAACTTTGTCTGTAAAAATCTTTGCAGAGGGAAAGACAGATTACCGGGCTAGGATCCGGCTGATTAATCAAGACAAAAACAAGTACAACAAACCCAAGTATCGGTTTGTTGTCCGATTTGTATCCTTCATTTGCACATATTTTTCTTGTACCTTTCTCATGTTGTCTTTAGAGTAGAGTTTAAACATGTTAGAAGGCAAACTTTTGAATTTCGTGTTATATAAGAATCAGCTTTTTGGTATTCGTTTGTATGAGTTTTTGGAATTTCTTCTATATCTGTTTGAAATATGTTTGTTGCTTTATTTTGGAAATTTGATCTTTCCTTTCCAATGTCATGTATCAGGATTTACTAATGCGATCAGATGGGTTTTAACTTAAAGTAAATACAGTATTCATATTTAAATTGTTTTTCTTTTCTTTTGTATTAAACTTTCTTGTTGAATCCTTCACCGTGTGATTAGACAAACACAGACATAACTGCACAAATCATATCTGCTAGCATTGCTGGTGACTTGGTTCTTGCTGCAGCTTATTCCCATGAGCTTCCTCGCTATGGCTTGGAAGTTGGATTGACTAACTATGCAGCAGGTAATTCTCTCGCTGGTTCTCTTTTAGCTTTGTCCCTAACTGAGGTTTCCCCATTATAGATGATTTTTAATAACTGGAATGTGTTGCTTTTTTATTAGCTTATTGTACTGGGCTTCTCTTGGCTCGCCGAGTCCTGAAGACGCTTGAAATGGATGACGAGTACGAGGGCAACGTAGAGGTAGTCATTGAGAGTTAAATGCTCGTCATCTTGCTCTTTCTACCTTTGCTACTTTTCATCTTCTTTACATGTTTGCTTTTTCTCCAGGCTACCGGAGAGGATTACTCTGTAGAACCTGCTGATACCAGGAGGCCATTCCGTGCTCTGCTTGATGTTGGTCTTCTTAGGACGACTACTGGAAATCGGGTTTTTGGTGCTCTGAAGGTACTTTTCATCTTCTTTACATGGTTTTGCATTGACTCTTAAAATGGTTAGTTAATTTTCCAGATAGAGTGCTTAGGGTGTAATTCTTGTCTTATGATTTTGTCCTCTATGTGTAGTTTGCTTGTATCATTATTTCATCTATTTAGTTTATTTTTTTCTTTTTTGCTCATGATTCGAGTCAAATATTGTGAATCATTTGCCAGTTCTTTTGCAGTATTTTTTTTAACTATGGTTACTTTTGTTAGAACCGAATTTTATATTTGCAACATGATCCAGCGTCATGCTTGTAGAGCTCAGTAGTTATATATGTGCAGGGAGCTTTGGATGGTGGCTTGGATATTCCTCATAGTGACAAGAGGTTTGCTGGTTTTTCGAAAGATAGTAAGCAGCTAGATGCTGATGTGCACCGCAAGTATATTTACGGTGGCCATGTTGTCTCATATATGAGGGTAAGGATCGGGTGTCATGCTGCTTTGTCTATTGTGTTTTTCAATATCCTAAGCAATTTTGTTTGGTTAATCTTTATATATATTGGTCATGTAGAGTTTGCTTGAAGATGAACCGGAAAAATATCAGACTCACTTTAGTGAGTACATCAAAAAAGGGATTGAGGCAGATAACATTGAGGAACTGTACAAGAAAGTTCATGCTGCCATCCGTGCTGATCCCACAGTGAAGAAGTCCAAAAAGGAACCACCGAAGGAGCACAAGCGGTATATATTACATTTAGTTTCTGACTTAGTACTCATCCAGTTTCACATTTCTCTTTTTAATATTTTGATGACTGTGATTGCAGTATATTTTAAAGCAGTCATAAACAAACCTTTTACCCACTTGTTTTACCTTCGCTAAGCAGAGAATCTGATGGTAGTTTGCTCTTTTATTTTTTTTTTGACAGGTTCAACTTAAAGAAGCTCACATACGAAGAGAGGAAAAACAAATTGATTGAGCGATTGAATGCCTTCAACTCAGCAGCTGGTGCTGATGATGATGATGAGGATGACGAATGAAGAAGATATCGTCAACTAGTTTTTTGTTTGTTTGATTAATCCTTGGGACAGTTGCTGTCTACGGCTAATATTAAGTTTGTTTTATTTATCTGGAGATTTTGGTTAATTTTTGTCGATTCGGAGATACAAACTAGAAATGTGATTCTAAGTTTTTGACTGGAAGTTTTTGTTTAGTTTACAACCCAGTAATTACATTTCAGCAATCAAAACAAAAGCATTTCACAAATACAACTTGAATCAGTTCTTGAACTTGGATCAAAATTAATAATCTGGGGCAGAGAAGAAGCAATTGTTGATGGGTTAGGCTGGTTATCTACTTGAAGTTGCACCTGTTATGTTTTTGCTAAGAAGACCATTTAAATTTGGAAGAGATGTGCACTTTTGTTTCATTTAAATACATTAAAAAAAGTTAAATGTTTTATTGGCCGATGTACTTTCGAGACTGAAAGAAAAGAGGTAGCGAGGACAAAGTGCTGTGTGAGAGAGGAGGCTTTAAGGAGGGTCCACAACTATGACAGCCTTATCTGGTGGCAGCCAATGGCTTCCATTTCCATTTAATCGTGATCAACCTCCCAACACCATATCCATTTGACAGATTTGTAGAGAAAATAGAATGGTCCATTTCAGTTGAATCCAAGACAAACACCATACTGATTTGAGCAAAAGTCATGATGATGACCCAATCGCTGACCCCTGCACCAGCTACAGCAGCTATCTTAAGCAAGAAGAGCACCCAGTTTCCTTGTCTAACATTTCAAAGAGCTGCTGCAAGTACTAATGCCTCTGTCTCTGATGATAAACTCTCACGCCGCAGCTTACTGTATGTTTTATGTTTTATTATGTTTCCAGTCCATTTTGTTACACATGGCATTGTATGTATTAGGTCTCCAAGTATGCCTTTCTTTATTCTTTTACAAATGGGGTTGATCGATGGGCAGGAATGTGAGCTTGGGCTTGGCTGGCTTGGTGCTTGGCTCGAATTTTAGGGGCGGAACTGCAAATGCAGCTGCCAGAAGGCCGCCACCGCCTCCGCCGGAAGAGAAGAAGGATCCCAATGTGAGCGGTGTTCAGGCAAAAGTACTAGCTAGCAAGAAGAGGAAGGAAGCAATGAAAGAATCTGTTGCCAAGCTAAGGGAGAAAGGAAAGGCCATTAAAGAACCATCTGAATAGTCATCCTGTTCCCGATGATGAAACACCACTTTTAGTCAACTTTTTTTTTTTTTTTTTTTCTTATAGAGTTTGTATTCAGTATCTAAAAGAATTTCTTTTGAATGTAGAGGGAAGTGTGTACTCTGGTCAAAAACCATTCGATGAGTATTTTTCTTTCCTTTTTGGATGAATAAAATTTCCCATTCAACCACCCAAGAAAAGAAAATTAGTATAAAAAATCTATGTTAATGTTCAATCGGCATGGTGGATTTTTGTTCTTCATTCCTATTGATGGTGTTCAGCAACTTTAATATAGTAAAATTTACACATAATATTGAAAACTTACAAGTGATTTAATATATTAATAACTGTAGTGCAACCTAGTACCTGGTGTCGGATCAACAGACCTCTATCTCAAGTGTGAAGACCCAAACAACACAAAAGAAACGTTGAGTCTTCTTCGCCAGAATAAATCAAAAAACAAAACAAAAAAGAAACGAAAAAGGAAAGGGCGAGTCAAAACATCATCTTTTATTTCACTGAGAAGACTGAAAACTTGGACAGTCTCTTCTGAGCATCACCCAGAAGATAGGCATATTGCAAAATACTACAAAGAAGTTACTTTAATCTGATAATATATATAATATTATTATATATTTGTGGTTGATGGGTACAGGGAATTAAGTTGCAATTTCCTTTATTTTTCAGGAATTAAATTGTAAATTAAAGATAAATGAACAATCCCATATCAGAATTCCGTTTTAATAGGCCCAAGTAGATATAACCACCAACAGAAGTTCTTCCGATATTCAAAACAAAGCCGAGCCACACAGACAATTAGAAGAATAAAAACGATGCTGCCCACCTGCTCGGTTCCGCACAATGAGATTCAACCTTTTCACAGCTTAAATGGGCTTCAGCAACTCGCCCAAACGCGCAATTTCAAGGTACGCACTCTCAGGATATTATACAATTTCCTTTTTTCTGGCGAGGAAAATTATAAAAAAATAAAAAAGAATGGGAACTTTTTCTTCATGATTTTTCTTGAATTTTAATGTTTGATGCAAGAGGGTTTCAATTCTTACGAGTTTTCCTAAAGATTTAGGCATCCACAGGATCCTCTGTCGGTGCCTTCTAGACACAATTTATTGAATATAGATAAAAAACAGTCATTTTGGTTGTTAAAATAAGTATGATCTGCAAAAAAAAAAAAAAAAACTGTCTATAGCTACGCATCCATACCATTTGCGAATGCTTGTGCTTGTATGTTTGAAAACTGAGACCTCTCTGATTAGAGATTTAGAACTTTCATTTATGCAGATTTAGAATAAGTATGATCTGCATAAACTCGTGCTTGTATGTGCCAATACTAGTGCCTGTATATGTATATATGCATTTTGTAGTTTGTGCATGCCCAACTATCGGTTATCGAATTTGTGTGGATGTATATGCATACTACTGTATATGAATAATGCATGTTTTTCTACATGTTAGACCATTTGAGCAATTTCTTAATGTTCGTGTAGGCGTGGTTCTTAGATCAGTTTGGAGTTCTTCATGATGGGAAACAGCCTTATCCGGGCGCAATTTCTACATGTATGTTTTCATCTGTTAGTTTTGGCATTTGAGTAAGCCTTTTTTATTTTTTTTGGTACTCAAAGTTAAAACCAAGTCGTAACCTTTTAGCATTGTGTCATTGCACGTGTTTGTAATCTTCTTCTTGTTTAAATAGTAGAAAAGCTAGCAAAATGTGGTGCAAAGATGGTGATTATAAGTAATTCCTCAAGGCGCTCGTCAACGACCATGGAGAAAATGAAAAGCCTTGGGTTTGATCCCTCTCTCTTTGTTGGTGCAATTACCAGTGGCGAATTAACACATCAGAACCTGAAAAGGTGTACCATTTAGATCTCCCATGGAGAATTTTAATGTTATTGAATTTGTAGAATTTTTATTTATTGTTTAAAATTCCTATAATGATTCCATATCACATTCTTCATTTTCCGATATCCATATATAAACTGTTTCCCAACTTACACAAAAGTGAAAGGATCTATGCTTTGTGCTTTGGCAACATCTTTTACCTGCTTGGCATTTTTCTCAATAGAATTTTTGTGCATGCTAATTATTGTTGTCGCATAAACAGGAGAGATGATGCTTGGTTTGCAGCACTTGGAAGATCTTGCATTCACATGACGTGGAGTGACCGAGGTGCTATATCTCTTGAGGTATGCTAATTGTGAATGTCTTAGAGACCATTGTTCCCTCTTCCCCTGGTGAAACATTATATCTTTTAAGTTAGAGAATATCTCACTATGCCATTTAGCCAGTAAGGTGAAGCTGTGAAACCTGGTTATTGTGAATTTTACATTTTGACTAATCTGCAAGTGTTAGACTAAATGAAAGCATTTAGTAAATATCATGAATTTGAAAAGTACTTATCATATGATTCCCTGTGACCTTTTATCTTCTGTTTCTTAGCTTCATTTTGCTTATGATTAGGCTTATCAAGGAGCTTGGTACTATATAATTATTATATTATTATGAATCATTTCGGTTAATTTTGAACCGTGAAACTTATAATGAATGATCCATCTTCTGGATCTCTTACAGGGCCTAGGCTTACAAGTTGTGGAGGATGTTGTAGAAGCAGAATTCATCTTGGCCCATGGCACCGAAGCCTTGGGACATCCTTCCGGTGCTGCTTGTCCCAAGAAACTTGAGGAACTTGAGTATATCTTAGAACACTGTGCTGCTAAAAGCATTCCGATGGTGGTAGCCAATCCAGATTTTGTGACTGTTGAGGCAAGGGCTTTGCGATTAATGCCTGGTAGATATTTGGTTTGGTTTGATCTTTTGACTTTCTCGGTACAGAACTTGTAATATTAGGATCATAAACACTATATTCAGTGTCATATATATATATATATATATATATATATATATATATTCATGTATATAATTGACATGTTAGTCTTGATAGGTAACGCACCATGAGCTTGGTCTTGGGCAGTAACTCGTTTAAAATCTAAGTTGCATAAAACTGATTTATGAGGGAAATACTCTCTCTCTCTGTAGTATATATGTGCATAATATGTGCATTCGCGTATAGCATGTAATGGGGAGAGAGAGAGGAGGAGAGAACAAATTATTTGGTTCACATGGCTTTAGTACTATCATATTTACTTTAAGCTGTTATTGGCTGCACAAAATGGGTAATTTTTTTATTTTATTTTTTCTATGCAATATATTTGGTTTTCTTTGCTTCATATTTTCTTGACATAAAAAAGTGTATTATTAGGATCTCTGGCAGCCAAATATGAAGAGCTTGGAGGTGAAGTGAAATGGATGGGCAAGCCTGATAAGGTGATCTTTTCAATCTATTTGTGCCTTAGGACATGATCTCTTCGCACCATTATTATTTTGTGGCATGCTTGTTTTTTTGTTTCATTGACTCTTTAGACACCTTTTAAATCAGATAATTTACAAATCAGCTATGGCCATGGCCGGTGTAGATGCTTCTGATTCTATTGCAGTCGGAGATTCTCTCCACCATGACATTAAGGGTGCAAATGAAGCTGGAGTTCAATCAGTTTTGATCACAGGTGGTATCCATGCAACTGAACTTGGACTTGGGAGTTTTGGAGACATTGCAGATTTACCTTCAGTTCAAGCTCTTGCTTCCAAATATGGTGCTTATCCATCATATGTGTTACCTGCGTTTCAATGGTAGAATCTCGTGTAGCCAAGCAATCAAAGTTTCTTTCATTTGCATTGTACTAGCTATTGATTTATGTCATATAATTATGAGTAAAAAATTGTCTCTGTTGGTGTAGTTCTTATATCGTCAGGTCGAGTGATTGATATGGAATTTTATTGGCTGGAAATCATTTAGAATATAAATAAGCTAAAAAGTATAGGAACGAGGACTTCTTTCTTGATTTGACGCATACTTATTTGCATATTAAACTCCAGACCATATACCATTTTCTCTTTTAAATCTGTTTCAATAGATAATTACGGAGATGAATGCTTGTGGTTGCATATTATGGCTTGCCCTTCTAAATCTATTTGCGGCATGCCATACATAATAAGGAATTGTTGAAAGAAACCAGTTTCTTTCCTGGTCAATGAAAAGAAATTTGGGACAATTAAATCAGGACAGAAATGCTTTATTGATTGTCAAGGTAACATCTTATTTGAGTCCAGGATTCAATTATTTTTGTATTATTATAAGCTCAGTTTCTGACAGAATCCACTTCCTAGCCACTGTTGCAGAAACTCAAACCAAAAATAACATGCATTTTTGCATAATTGATATTCAGCAGAATTTGCAGATGCATAAAAAGGAAGTTGCAGCAGAAAATTTGCCTTCACATGAAGCGAAGCTAAAATTCTTTTGCATCTCTTATGACAATCAAACCCTGTAATGCATTCCCCATTTGCTATAGGAGAGCTGGACAAGCCCTTGGAATAGCATACCGCGTTTCAATGTCATATAAATAAATAAAACAAAACAAAGAAAAGAAAAAAGGATTGGCTGAATGATTGGCACTGTATTGAAAAAAAAATATTGAACATGAAAACGCAAAGCTACTAACCTGCGTTTGAAGGAGAGTAGTTAATAAAGTTAAATTAATGATAAATGAATGGTGTTGCAATTTGCAAACTCGTCCTTGCCATGGGACAGGACACAAGAAGAAACAAACAAAACCCATTTGTTTATATTGTAGAGCCATAAATATCTATCATTTCTGCTTGCTGCCCAACTAGAAATCTGGGCTTAAATTTTAGTATTCTCCTTTACAATATACGTATATGTACTCTATACGATTGAGGGCAAATCAGAGTATTAAAAGAAATAATAATAAAGTGTAATTATTGGCAAACATATCGAAATGAATGATATTCTTTTTATTTTAAAATTTTGTTGTTTCATGTAATGTTAGTAGGTGGGGATTTCAAGTGGTTGATTATTAGGGAATAAATAAAGTTATAAAACTTACTACAGAAAAGAAGAGTGTACGTAGCAGTACCTCAACTACAAACCAGTCTTGTTTTAGTTTTTTTTCTTTTGGATGTTTAATCAGTCTCGTTTTTGACTTACTAGTTAATTACCCAAAAAGAAAAGTCTTGTTTTAGTCAGTGTCAACTCTATTCACCCTCTTTAATTAGTTTACTTTTTCAATTTGTGGAAGTGTAAGTTCAGCGGAAGCATAAATAGGATATCTTGTATGGCAAAATGCAAAATGCAAGTTAATTCTTGTAATTTCCATAATTCTCTACAGAAGGAATCTGCTAAAGGCATAAAAGAGATGGATTCCCAATCACATGAATGCCACATTATTTACTAGTACTAACTAAGTTATCCTCCAAAAAGTTTGAACTTTTCTTATTCATTAAAAAAAATAAAAATAAAAATAGATAGATATAGACAATATCTGAAAAAATGGCTATTCGACCAAAATAACCTAGGATGTGTTGCAGTTCCAAATTCTCTACCAGATAAAATCTTACAGGATTTACCAAAAATAAAAAGATAAAATCTTACAGGAAACAGTGATTTCATATCATTCTAAATTATAATGTGCTAAGTAAATTCAATTTTTTTTTTTTATATAAATGAAATTTAATATTTTATAATCATTCAGAAAGTACAATCTTAAAATAAAATTTATAAATTTCTACCTATTATTTATTGAATATTCAGTTATGAAAGGTTTATAGCACCGCATTATCTATATAAAAAATGGTACATATTTTTAAAATTTGTTTTTTAAGTTTTTTCTCCAAAAGCCAAATCCCAAATCCAATCACAATAAAAGTATAAAACATAGTTAATCAATCACCAAAACACCCCCAATCCCATAACCCAGAAAGCCAAAGCCTAAAGCCTAGAAGAAGAACCAAACATGGACGGAGGGACAGCTCATCCGCCGGACACCGTCATGTCCGAAGCATCGGCAGCCCCACCACAGCAGTCGGACCCTAACCACCAGCAACACCAGCAAGCCGGGATGGACAATATTCCGGCCACACTCAGCCACGGAGGACGATTCATTCAGTACAACATCTTCGGCAACATATTCGAGGTCACCGCCAAGTATAAGCCTCCAATCATGCCCATAGGCAAAGGCGCATACGGCATCGTCTGGTACCCAATCCCTCAATTTTTCCATAAATTTCTTGTCTCTTTTCTTTTTTCTTTTTCTTTTTCTCTGGAAGATCAAGATTGAAAAAAATAAAAGTTCCCATCTTGATTTTCTTTGTGAATCTGATATGCAACAAAATGAAATGAATGTGTTAACAGCTCATCTTTGAATTCCGAAACCAACGAGCACGTAGCTTTAAAGAAGATAGCAAATGCCTTTGACAACAAGATCGATGCTAAGAGGACTCTCCGGGAGATCAAGCTGCTTCGCCACATGGATCATGAGAACGTCAGTCTCTCTCTCTCTCTCTCTCTCTCTCTCTCTCTCTCTATATATATATATATATATATATATATATATATGTATGTATGTATACAATTTTTTTGTTTCTTTAGTAATTCCGTCATATTCTTACATTACGCGAGCGAGCTAGATGGTGCTGACGAGGTTTCTTACTGTAACCCGTATAAACAAAAACAAGATAGTGAATGTGTTTAATTTTCCAGTGTTTTTAGTACCTTACCAACTCCTGAACTTGACCACTGCTGCTACTCACTACTATACAACGGCAACTTGGGTTTCTTCATTTTCATAAGTTTATGAAGATATTGCGATTAATATTTAGTATGTAGTATATTAGGAAGTTATTTATTATATTTCCTTTTCCTTTTCTTCTTTACTTGATATTATACCATGAATTTCATTGACAACCTTTTCTATAAGGTTAGCCCATTGTCAATTGGTTAGAAATCTTGACCTTGACATTGTTCGGTTTGTTATAATTATTCACAAGCTTTTGCCATTGCCTTTGAGCAGTCTTTATAATAGCTATTAATTTGTCAGATTACCCTTTACCGTAGCTGGCACTGTCTTCCTAGAAAAAGAAAGTTTTAAGTTTCTGGAGACATGTAATATTAAGAAAGTTATAAGTTTCTGGAGAAGTATGGCAGTCACGTAATATTATAGTAATGAGAATCTCGTTTCCTAACCTATTTTCACTTGCATTTTTCATGCAGGTTGTTGCGATTAGGGATATAATACCACCACCCCAGAGGGATACATTTAATGATGTCTACATTGCTTATGAACTAATGGACACTGACCTGCATCAGATAATCCGGTCTAATCAAGCATTGTCGGAGGAGCACTGTCAGGTTCTGTTCAGAATTTTTAACTACATATATATTAGGCTATTGCTTGTCTGCTCTTGTCTATGTGGGTTATTAATCTGTTGCTTATATTAATTGTCATGACTTATCGCCTTGTTTTTTTCCATTATAGGATTTATCCCTTTTGTTCAAAAAATAAGAGATAAAAGGGCAAAAATGTCTTTCTAGGATAACAAATAAGAGAGTGTATGTCAGAAGTATGTCCTATGGGTAACATTGGAATAGAATTCATTATACAATTGGTAAATTTTAATTGGCAAGAATACTAGAAAGGCTATTGGTCTTCAATTGGACTTGAAGCTTTAAGTAGGATTTACAAAGTAGGCATCATAGGAAGCTCAATACTTGCATGTATCTGTGATGTTTCAGCCAATGAGGCGTATCTTATAAAGGTTGACTAGAGGTTAAGGCGCATTGGAAACTAACAATGCAATCTTGATTGAAGAAAAGTATATGAATTGCATTATTGCATCCTTTGGTGATTACAAATAGCAATTTTATTGGCATAGTTTATCTTGATGGCTGTCGTCATTGTCAGGATGGTGATAACACAATAGTAGTATCGTTTCATGGAGTCAGCACTTGGCATAGGTGCCACTCATCTGGAACACTATGCATGAAATATTTTATAATTCAATTTTACAAGTCTAAAAGACTAAAAGAATCTTTAATTTCAGTCTTTCTACTTACATTGGAGTGGAGTTTATTTTCACAATAAATAGTTGTCCAATTGAGGGATTGATAATAAACTACAATAAATATCATGAAATATAAAATTACGTTTTTTTCCTGAATCTGTCATTTCCTGTTGGATTTTTATCTTTATTTGAATCTTGCTAGTTACTAACTTGCTCTAAAAATTGTGGATGATTATTTTTATATCCTTGGTACATATTGGGGTAGGTATAAGTATCGCCATGCTAAAATCCTTATCCAAGTTCTAGGCTGCTTCTAGAAGCTTTATATGTTCTTAGGATTGATTTAGCTGCTATAATTACCGTGTGCTTAACTTCACAAACCAACTTATGATGGCCATAAAAGAGGTTAAAGTAAAAAGTTGAACTTTGGCCAGTGCTTCTCTAGGAGTCCTATACCCTAAGCCAAAAGCCACTTGGCTGCATGGAAGAATGGCTACAAAGTCCACAGTCCACACTGTTCCCTGTCTTGAAAATAAAAGGACCTGGGTTTCTGTTTCCGTTTTGTTATTATTATCATCATCATAATTTTGTTATCTTCAATTTGAAAATATTCTGCTTCTTGCTACATTTAACTTCAATATCTGATCCTGGTTAGTTTGACTGACCATGAATGTTGTTTTATGGTTTTTGTGGTAATAACTTTTAGTCTTTCCTTTTTCCTCTTTTTTTTTTCCCCCCTTCCTTTTTGCAGTATTTCCTATATCAGATCCTCCGTGGATTGAAATACATACATTCTGCTAATGTCCTACACAGGGACTTGAAACCTAGCAATCTTCTCCTAAATGCTAATTGTGACTTGAAAATATGTGATTTTGGATTAGCTCGTGTAACCTCAGAAACTGATTTTATGACGGAATATGTCGTTACAAGATGGTACCGTGCACCGGAGCTACTGTTGAACTCTTCAGATTATACTGCAGCTATTGATGTATGGTCTGTAGGTTGTATTTTCATGGAATTGATGGACCGGAGGCCACTGTTTCCCGGCAGAGATCATGTTCATCAGTTGCGTTTGCTAATGGAGGTATTTTTTTTTTTTCAAGTGTCATGTTGTCGGGTTTTGTTAATTCAAGTCAAAGTCATTTGGCAGTGGTAATTTTTTTAAAATAACTGAGAACATGAAGTTCTCTGCTACTTGTTTCCTGACCCTTTTTTTTTTCCCTCTCTTTCTTGAGTTCATTAATTTTGGTACGGTTTTAACTATTTTAAATGTAGTCCAGGCTTTTCACTATGTATTAGGTAACAGCAATTACTCATTGCAGTGTTGTTCAATAGCATGAAGTGGTTAGCATCCATCCATGTTATGCATCCAAAATTTATTTTATTACCTCCAATTAAATGCATGTGATCATGAACACATAAGATAGTTACATTTATGAGCATTTCAATGTGCCATTACTTATGTCTGGTCATTATATGTGCCACTATGATTAATGAGTACTGTGCCTGCAGCTCATTGGAACCCCATCAGAGGCTGAATTAGGGTTTCTGAATGAAAATGCTAAGAGATACATTCGGCAACTTCAATTTTACCGCCGGCAATCCTTTACTGAAAAGTTTCCCGACGTTCATCCCGCAGCAATTGATCTTGTTGAAAAGATGTTAACGTTTGATCCCAGATTGAGGATTACTGGTGATTAATCTTTCCCAATAATCCATTTAGATTGTAATATACTTGTGATTAATCTTTTCCATACTATCCATGTGCTTTTTGCACATCCTAAACTTGTGTAGCACCTATTTAGTAAATCTTCATTTGTGGGCAAAAAATGCACCTATTGGTCCCTTTGTAACTTTATGTTGATTTTTCTTTGAGTTCAACTTGCTCAATTTTCTCAATTTTCCGTGTGTTGCAGTTGAAAATGCTCTAGCTCATCCTTATTTGACATCTCTGCATGACATCAGTGACGAGCCTGTCTGTATGACTCCCTTCAGCTTTGACTTTGAGCAGCATGCACTGACTGAGGAACAGATGAAGGAACTGATCTACCGAGAGGCACTTGCATTTAACCCAGAGTATCAGCATTAATCAGCAAAATTGGTGCTTAACAATTTCATTGTGGGTTTGTTGGTTATTGTGATGCCTCTGTTTGCTGTGTTTGGTGATCAATTTCTTCTTGTAAATATGTTCCCATCCAAAACTGGATGGTTGCCAAAACTGAATTATTCAGGGGACTATTAACAGTGACATTAATGTTTGTATCGGCTATTTTGCTTCTTATTGTTGTCTTCGATTGACCATCCATGGATGAGACTCTCTATTGCGTAAATGCTGACATCTTGAATAATAATCACTGCACTCTGATCCATTCTCACCCCCCCCCCCCCC
>QANX01005318.1:87229-188283 GCA_003254975.1 Ochetophila trinervis | reverse complement strand
CCCCCCCCCCCCCCCCCCTCTTCTTATTGTGCAAAAGCTACTCATAAGCACGGGGTTGCTTTCCACTCAGATATGTAAAGGGTGAAATTATTTTGGCACATACCAATCATCCAATTTGTGTTGTCAACAATCCATTGGTGGGTTCATAGCCTATTTCATACACTTCTTAAATATGTTACCACGCACATGATACTGGAACCATAACAGACAGCTCTAAAATTTGCCAATTATTTGAATTAATATGCATCTCAAAGCAACAGCTTCAAACTGCAGAGAGAGAGAGAATTATGAAATGAATATTTCTGATCAAATCTTTTTGTTAAGAATTATTCAGCTTAGAGAGCATTGTTACATCGAATCATATCGTACAAGTTATACTGAATGAGATGAATTTCATACAGCTATCTTATCGAAGAAAGAAAACAATACTTGTCATGGAAAAGGCATCTAACATACTATCGCGAAGAACTCATCCATCAAAGAACCAATGGAATTCTCATAGGCAAAGAAGAAATAAAGAAAGAACAAACTCTATTGCAGAAAGAGAATGTTTTATAGGTACACAATAATAGTTATATTGCCATTAGCTCTTCACGCTCCCAAAGAATCTTGAAAGCGGCACAGGACCATCAGCTTCTTCATTGTCAATGCCAGAATGCTTTGCCTTCGACTTGTGCTTCTTTTCCTTTTTAAATCTCCTAGACCGGGACTTAGATCTTCTTGATTCTTTCTCTTCTTCATCACTACTGGAAGAAGAATCTGAGGATGAACTTGAGGAACTAGACTCGGATGATCTCCTTCTTGAATGCTGCAATAGTAACAAAAGGGACCTTTAGACTTGTATCCTATTGGTCACAGATTAATTTAAACTCATTAAACGAAATAAATCAAATTAATAGCATGACTGTTAATCAAGTCAGATAGAAACAGGAGACAGGACATCTAGAAATGAGCCATATGTATCAATAGTTCATCTTTCATTCCCTCCAAAGAGCAATAAATCTGTCTTTCACTCAAAGGCATTTGAAGGGGTAAATTTTTCATTTCAAACATACCAAAGCAGGAGCCATAACACCTATATTAGAGATCTAAGTTGAAACTTGAATTTGATTGCTTCTAAAATAAGATAAAGAAGCTTGAAAACCTTATGAGTTTATTCTCTGATAATAATTAATAGCCAAAACATAAAACTTTGGTGTAATGAAAACCATTTATGTTTACATTCTGTTGTGCATCTTGTACCATGAATGATCGCTCAGTTGGTCTTCATTACTTTTCTTTTCTCTTGGATTACAAAAACATCCTTATATTTGTTATAAGGAAAATAATTTTTAATAAGGTTGCAACTTACTTGCAGGACTGGACAAGCAAAATCCCTTAGCATCACCTTTTGATCAAGTTATTGAGAAGTTTCAATTCTAGAATCAGCATGAGTTGAATCTTAAATAATAAAAGAAATGTAAGCACCTTTCTCTTTTTGCTGCCACGCTTCTTCAAATCTTTGTCCTTCCTGTCTACAAGTGTACACAACACCTTAAGAAAAAAGGGTACCCCAAAAAGAATATGCAGAAAAAAAGGAATTCTATTCAACATTTATTTGAATACCTCTTTTGCGATCAGACTTACTACTGGAGTGGTTCCTTCCATGGGCAAGCTTGCGTGCCCTTTCAGCATCCAGTTGAGCTCTGTACTCTCTCATCATTCTATCTGTATCTTTTTCCAGTTCCCCCTTTCTCATTTCATCTTCCTAGTACATTAAGCTCATCATAAATCAACAATCGACATTAACATAAAAGAAACTTGCATGCAGAAAGCTTAAAAAAGAAACATACACTTGTTGAGGTATTAACTATCAAGTATATGAGAAAACTAGAACACAGCTCAGGGAAGTTTTAACAAGACTACAAAGGTTTTATGGCATAATATCAGTCATCAATAATTTAAAATGGCAAGAGTTATGGTTACCACTCAAGGTGTCATGACTAACTTCAGGCATGGAACATTATGAGTTACCAAGTTTTTACCCAAAAATTTTCATTGTCTTCCCTCTAAAGTTTCTATATCCTAGAAGAAAGAGACTTAAGATTAAAGTCGAGGATCCTTCATCTGTCTAACCAAACAACCTTTGCACAACCCCCAGCTAAATCTGAGCTTCAAAGTAATCAACTAGACAATACCATAACCATGATAAAATTAGAAACGGCCATGGAATTTAAACATTTAACAAGGATTGGACTTATTGGCTAGCGAGCAGACAATGCGCAACATTTAAAGATAATGAGTGAAGAGAATTTTCAGGTCTCTGTTTAAAGAAAATGATTGCATGTACTTTCTGCAGGTCCATGTTCCTTGAGTCGTGAAGTCATAATGATCTTAAACGCGGGTGTATGATTTAGCATCGTGAAGCATGATTTCTATGCCTGTAAAGCACATAGTATTCCCTAAATACTTAAATAGAAAGAGAGATACACAAATGAGTGCAGGAGCTATGATAAGTAGAAAAAGATAAAGAGATCTTTTGTTCACAAAAACATTACCTTTTGCTTCTTTTTATACTCTTCCCATGTGATTGTGTGAGAAGTTTTAAGGCTGGCCAAACGAGCAGCATGCCACTCTGGTGAATGAAATGAACCATCCACCTGCGACTGTCCTCATCAGTAATGTCCAGGGAAATGGAATTTCCAGAAAATAAAACTGGATTCTCAATGAAAATATCTAACAGGAAGACAAATCTTGCTACAAATTCATACATACAAATCAAATTGAAACATGAATGCCTATACAAACCGATTCAGATTACAAAAATTTTCAAAAACCAGACATAATTGACCATATGGATTCGTTGTAAAATTCGATTGAATTGTAGCTCAATGCTCAGAAGAATAGATACAATGAAAGCAATAAGAATTGATTATTGAAATACAAAAACAAGGAAAATCAATTGAAAATATAGAGGAAAGAGTAATGAAAAGCGCTGATAGTATGAAAGGGTACAAACCATTCCGTCTTCAATCTCTTCGGGTCCAGCGGAGCTAGAACCCAGCCTGGATCTCTGCATAGCTTTATAAGCTTGATTTTTGCCCATTTTGGGAGAGACCCAGACGAGAAATCAAGGGAAAATGGGTGAAAAGACGAACCCAGAAAAAAAAACGAGAGAGAAAGTGTGGAAAAATATTTGATTAGGGTATAAACGGTCAAAAACCTGAGTTAGGGATAGGGAAGAGAGAATATAGGGGGGGAGGTATTAGGAAGAGAGATAAAGAAGTTTTTGTGTTGGGTTGGGACTTGCGATAGGTCTTCCTCGTCCACTCCGAATTCCGACGCCTGTTTGAGTAAAAGTTGTTTGCAACCCCTAATTTGGGTTTCCACTGATAAAATTCACAATATTATTTTATTTCAGATAATGCTTTTTATTTATGCATATAAATAAATATTATTTTATTATGAATATTATTTTATTATTTTATTACAAACCTGTGCACTGTAATTTATAGGATATTTTTAATGCTGTTGTTAAATAGCAGTGGAATTTTGTGGTTGATTAGGAAAAATATCTTGAAAATTGAAGAAAAACCCAAAAAAAATGGAATGGATTATGTTTGATATTGGATATTACTTTTCCAATGAGATTTTGCTTAACTAATTTCCGAGTGACACTAAAAATATCAAATCAGAGTTAACGACACCAAAATCATCAAAAAATATAGTCGGAGTGAAAAATTAATTCTAGCAACTGAGTCGTATGTCTCGTTTTGATATAAAATGGGTAAACTCGCAAACTAAATTTGTAGTAGAAGACAAAAAAAAAATGATAGCAGCATTATCAAAACAACGTTCTTTTATTTAAACAACGTCATTTGCCATTTATATATCATAATCAAGTTTCAATCAGGTCGTTTTGGCTTTTATTTTTTTAGTGACTTAATAATCAAACTTTATGGAATCTCATTATTTTAGCCACCATTTCCATTCAAATCGGTCCCATTGACACCGTCTCTTCAAGCTCCAAAAAATACTCAGGTGTCAATTTAGTGCAATAACTTTTAGAATTACAAATCTAATTTAAACTGCATAAATACACAAATCCGGTTTAAAAATTCAAAAATCAATGAACATTTTACTGTCTCTGTTATTTTTTTTCACAAAATCAGCTAAAGAAAAGTTTATGTTGATGAGAAAGAGTAAGAGACTGAGAGAGGTGCTTGACATATGTAGAAGTCAGCATGAAGGAGAGAGATTGTGAGAATGTGAAATTATGCATTTTGCTTTTAAAATTAGCATTACATGTGTTGCATGTGTATTTTAATAGTAAAAATGAACTAAAATAATAATAAAAGTTTACGGTGATAAACGAATATAAGTTTGAATATCGAATTAAAAAAAAATAGTTTTAAAGACCGAAATGAAGAAAAAAAATAATTTTAGAATCAACTGTAACTTGCAATATAATTTAATAATAATCATTTTTACTTTTTGAAATTATTTTTTTCAAAAAAACCCAGGGAATGAATAGATTTGCTGAGAAAAAAAAAAGAGAAATGCTAAAATGGTAAATTTGAGCATGAGAAAAGTGGAGAGAGATGAATATAGTTATGCTATTGAAATATTTCATTAAAGATATAATAGGTAAAATTATGAATTTTAAAAAATGATGGACGAATATCTTCACGGGCATGGTACAAAAAACCCATAATAAAATGTAAAATTTGAAGTCAAAAGAATTAAAATGAAAAATGCAGTGGAATTTCACTTGGTCCCCTTTGAAAGGCATACCAATAGTATGGGCCTAAACATGGACCAGTACTTGCAAGAGGCCCATACTGAAAAGAACTAGAAAGAAAAACCCTGCCTGGCCTGATGAAATCGGAAAGAAGGGATGGGATTGGGATGTTTGTCCAAAACGGCATATTCATTACTCTAATGAAAAATCCAAATGTTTAATTTCTTTCACAGGAAATTATTAAAAAACACAAACTCAACACGTGTTGTAGTTAGTATTAATCTTTCTTTAATTAAGATATAGAAATATGCATATCTGCAGTCTGTATATGGACAGTGGATAGTGGAAGGTGACCCAAATTTTTTGTTTTTGTTTTTGACGAATAATAGTTGCCAGAAAGATTCCGCAAACTATGGCTTGGCTTCATATATATATATATATATATATAAAGATGCATGTTTCTTTCTTTTTTTCTTTCTTCCTNTTTTTTTTTTTTTTCTTTTTTTTTTTTTATAAATAAAGATGCATGTTTCATGTATGGTGTCTAATATTAATAATTAATGTATAAAAGTACGTACATGACAAATATTAGTATGTTTGGCTTGGGTGTCTGTCTCGAAGTCATTGACATATATAAATAAAGTAGTGGAGAAAATTTCGTAACTTTCATTTATCGTATATATTTATATTATTATAGATTTTTATTGTAATGAAAACCGTGTTCCCTTTATATCTTTTAATTTTGCTTTCCTTTCCAATTATTTTATTTTCTTTTGAAATAAAATGGCAAAATAAACATAGTATATATTATATTATATGGTTATTTTAATTGCTGAGTGTACGAAATTAATGAAGGATGAATATTATATATTTTTACAAATCCACACGTACGAGAAAAGCTTTTTTTTTTTTGGTAAAAGTACGAGAAAAGCTTCAATGAGCCTGTTTTATAGTCAATACATCAGGAGCCTGTTTTATAGTCTAACATGGTCCGCGTAACCACTCACACAAAGACAGGTGTTTTTCAGTCCACATTTTCTCTCTCTCTTTGCTTTTCATCAGGCCAACTCGTTTTTTTGTTTTCTTTTTTTATACTTTTCTCATTTTCTCTTTCCTTCTGCCAATTCTACACATAAAAACATATTTTTTTTGTTTTTTTTTTACGCCTTTTAATTTCTCTCTCTTGGCTTTTCATCATTGCTCATTTTGTCTTCTTTTTTTTTTTAATTATTCTTTTTCCTTCATACAATTTTAACTGAATTTTTTCCTCTTATTCCCTCTTTATCTTCTTTGTTCAAAAATGTGCTAATACAGTCCAGCCAAAAAAAAGAAAAAAAAAAAAAAGAGAAAGAGAAAGAGAGAGAATGCGGGCTGAAAAACACTTGTATTTATGTGAGTGGTTAGGCGGACCGCGTAGGACTATAAGACAGGCTCACTAAAGCTTTTCTCCACACGTACGTCTCAACCCAAATAACAATAATTATAATATTATTCACAGAAAAAATTCAAAACAATAATAATCAATATTTAATTAATTATAAATTAAATATTAACACGACAAATCTTGGAGGCAAATTAAGCATTTTGCATGCCTATAGCTACTTGCGAATGCATGCACCAAAATTATATTTTACCACTTTCTTTCTTTCTTTCTTTCGTGTGTGTGTATATATTATTTAGCCATTAACAATAATTTAAATTATTTTGATACATTGATTTTGTCTGCGAGTGTTTAAGATTCAGGAATTATATCTAAATATGTGTTAAAATATATACAACATGCATGATTCATGAATGCATGCATGGTAGGCTTCATCAATCATCACCACTTCCAATTTTCAAACCCTCTCTTTTTATATGGCCTAATGTTTGGCGTTTGGCTTCATATATACATATACCAAGGAAAAAATAAACATTTTTTTTTTTTATGGAAAAAAACAAACAAACATGTAGGGTCGACCGACAAGGCATAAGGAGCCAAAATAAAGTGAGTATGCTTCAGTACCCCGTTCAGCACAATCTATACTAATTGGATGGTTTTTCCTCCATTATTGAAGACGGCATAAAATACATTGTTGCCGACCGGAATAAGATCCCTGCCTTGTGTAGCCTACAATTAAATATAATGTATATTTTGTATGATTATTTAAACATATAATTTTTTTGAATATTTTGATTTTATATCATATTTAACAAAAAATCTATAAAATAAAAAAAAATAATAATTTTTTTTGTAAAAAAAAAAATTAAAAGAGATGAAAAATAGAGATCCCTTTCTGAACTGAAAATTGTTTCCCCGTTCTTGAAATGGAAATTGTGGTGAAGACGATATTGGTCGGTCTTAATTACATGCTTTTTGAGCCATTATCATGATCTATGTGAATCGTGCTCAAATCATCAATTTTTTTTTTTTTTGGTAAAAATGCTCAAATCATCAATTACGTATGGTTAAATTGGTCATAATTTTTTTTAACATCTCCTGCCTACAGTATATATTCTTATTATATATATTATTTAATTAATTATGATTATTGATTAATAATATATTTTATTAAATATTTTTAATTTTGTAGCAAATTAAATTTATAAAAGAAATTTATGTTTTTATAAATTTGATAATGTCTATATAGACTCAAAAAAAAAAACATTAACTTTGATAATGTTAATGCTACGTCAGTTCGACATTAATCATAAAAATTGCTATAGGAGCACATTTTTCAAAATAATATATTATATTTGTTTATGTGACATGTTGATTTTAATAATTTATATTCTATTATAAATCATTTAACAATCCACTTTGAAGATTGATTTTTGACTCAATTGTCTATTAAGTAGACTCGGCCGTTTGCCCCATAAACATGAAAGTCTTATATCATTTTAAATGAAAATGTTAATTGTATAAATAAATATGGCACATAAATAATGTAAACAATAATTCAAGAAATTTGTTTTACAATGATTTTGTCTAGAATGATTGTTATATTAACGTGAACTAGATACTGTCAAAATGAATGTTTAATTATTGAAGTTATATTAAACATTATACATTTTTCATAAAGCCATTTTTCTTAAAAAAATATATTTTTATAAAAATGAAAAAAAAAATTATAGAATATATAATTAATTAATAGCATTTAATGACCATCAATTTTTTTTTTACAATACAATTAAAAAATAATTTTTAATTTGACTATACATTTATATCATCAAAATTTAAACATTGTAAATTTTTATATCATACATATAACCATCTACGTTTTCATTGAAGATGTTATTTTTAATAATGTCATAATACTCCAAAAAATATAGCCACTGGAGATGCTATATATAATATCCATTATATATAATTAATGCAATATTAGTTATGTAGTAAAATATATCTCAAATTAAACTTGAACAAGAATCCGATTGCAAAAAAAAAAATAATACAAAATTAATTTGTATGGAAAGTCAAGGTCCAATATAAGGTTCGTTGCTTTTTTTCCTTTTTTTGGAAACTGTTTCATTACTCGTAAAATATATATTTCTTTAATTGTATTCGGATTCAAAAAACTAGAAGTATGTTTCGAAAGGGGTGACAGACAGAATGTGTAAAAAGGAGGAAAGACTTGTAAGAGCATACCAACCAAAACATATATGTTGAAAAATAAATAAAGCGTGCATGATAAAATTTTTGAAAACAATACACAATTTTTAAATAATCAGAAAGTAGTTTTGAATTGAACTCGCTTTGTTCATGTAGTATAGGATTGGAATATTCCCTGTAACAGCCACTTTTTCCTCCCTGGTGAAAAGAAACTAAGGAACAAAATCTGAAAAAATAATTGATATTTTTATCTTTGTGGGGTTGGATATCTTTTGCCTTTCTCGGGGTGAGCGATCTGATGCCGGGGCCTAATAGGAACGAGTAATGACAATCAAAATTATCCGTCCGTACGGTAAGGCTGAGAGTCTAAATGAGATTAAAAATCAATGGTAATTTTGTGTGGAGAATGAGAAAATATTATAAGTAACTGTTTAAGTTATGTTATCCGAATAATATATAATACGTGTAAAGTAAACAATAACGAATTAAAAATTTATATAAATATTGTCACGTATTTAATGATAAATAATTTGTTATATTATGTCGACTATATTAAAATAATTTTTTTTTAAAATTTTAAATTATATAATTCAATTTCAACTTATTTTATAAAATTGAAATTTTCATATAAACAGTTCAATATAATATTAAAATTTAAAATTATTCTCTATCACAAATTAAGCTTTGTTTTATAAGTTTGTCTCCCACATTTTTTTTCCGAGTATTGGAGTTCGGCGATTGAAGTTGTGGTAAAAAAAAGAAAAAACTGGTATTGTTAAAAATTTTACTAGTGGAGACGACGCGAGCCCCTAAGAACTGGGTTGATGGAGCGATGAGGTTTTAGGAATGCGTGAATCACGGGCTCAACATCAAACAAACTGTCGTCGTATTGACTATTGAGCTGTGGTCTGTGAGCCTGAGGGGTCAGCTGCGGCCGACGTGCAACGGCGTCGTTATGGTGATCCATTTCATGCAGTAGTAGACTTGTAGAAAACAGGGAAGGTTAGGTGGACTGTCTCTGTCTTTGTCGTGTTCCTGAGAATGAACAGGAAATGGAAAAGTTAGAATTAAGGAGAGATTTTGATATGCTTTTGCTTTTGTATTTGCATTTGGATCGGTGGTAAGTGGTAAAGAAAAAACGCAACCATCTACGTCACTAATAACTATACCATATATACACATACATATAGCGTGGAAAACGACCTGCAATGGACAATTAATGGGTTCAAATTATTAGCTTCAAAGCCAAAAGGCAGATAACAGAACTTCGATCAGTAATTTTTTACTCGCCAAACTTCGATCTATTAAACACACTGCCAATTGTAGCGTAACAGAACTTAAATAAAGAATTTTACAGGATATATTAAGTCCCTACCAAAATTGATGTCATAACATTCCCCACTAAAATATATTTATATATTCCGTAACCTAACTTAGCTTTTTCTTATTTATTACTTCCTCTTTAACTAGCTAATCGATATCTCTACGTGCCAATTACCCAAAACAAAAAAAACAAAAAACAAAAATAGTAATCGCTAAAAATCAATGCATGGTTAATTTTACTCTAAATTAATTAATAGTATAATGTATATATAAATTAAATTTTCTCTAATCCGTTACCTTTTATATATGCATATATGTAAAGATAATAATAGAGAGTTGTTATATATATATACTGTTCTATCTTATTTAATTAGTTCCATATGCATATTAATTGATAATAGTTGGTGCTGTTAATTGTTAGCATGAAATTTGACTCCCAAGGATATCTTAATTTAGTAACTATTGTTATTATTTTTAAATTTCCCTTGTAAAGTAAATCAATGATTGATAAAAAAAATTAATGATAAATTATTAGATCGATTTAATTTTTTTTAATAAAATATAATAAAATATATATAGTATTCAAGTTAATATATTTGTATATTTTTAAATTAAAAATAAATAGGACTGCACACTCCTAAGAATGCAACAGTCCATACATAACTACAAATATTTCAAACACATGACATGATGTAAATTGTCGTGTTTTAAATAGTGGGCAATGTTGGATAAAATTCTGGTATGTACCGTAAACTTTTTCGGCCACGTGGCTCATAATATCGGTTGTGTATATATTACTGCGTTTCATTTATTACTTTGCGTATGAGTATCAGGATGGACATTTAAAATCCTTGCCATAGTGTTCCACGCCAACTTGATATATAGCCAACAACTAGTCATTAATTGTTCACAGAATAAATAAGATAAATATATATATAAGATCGATCATGACTATCTTTAATTTCATTGATCATGACTCTCTTTAATTTAATTTTCTTCTCTTGTTTTTCTAATCTAGATAGATATATATTTTGTGTCAATTCGTTTATATCCTGTCACTAATTAATATGTGATACAGACACAAGAGGTATATATTATAATAAACACACAGCTGTATGCAATGTTTTTAAAAATAAAAAATACAAATGGATGCAAAAAGCCATAATTTTTCTAACTTTCTTTTTCTTTTTTTGATATTCTAACTAACTCCTAAAGTTCCAAAAAATATATTTGTCTTTTTTTTTTTGTTAACGTCATAAATATTAACTCAGCAAACAATAGGTTTAACTATTATATTAAACTTTATCGCGCATGGTTTTCAAAATTATCACTGCTTTTCTAAAAAATATTATTAACTTATTTAAAACTACTCGTCCAACTATTATATTTTTCCAATATACATATATACACAGACACAGTGATATATTTTTAAATTTATTATTAAAAATATATTTTTAATGATAATATTTTATTTTAATAAAGTGAAAATGTTTTTATTTTAAAACTTTAACGTATATATATATTAAATATAATATATGATTATCCCTTCATGACCATGACACATAATCAATTAGTATACATATGAAACTAATTGTGATTCCATTTGCAATGTCAATTGTGAATTGATTTTATTTTATTTTGGTGAAATAATACAAGGACATATCAATTTTTGCACACTCTTGCACGTGTTTCTTTTAAATTGAGAGATACGACAGCAATTCACTATTAAAAAAAATAAAAAGAAAAAGAAAAAGATGTGGCAACAAATAGTGGCACATGCATTCATATCCAAGACCCAGAAACTAGAAGTCCAATTCCGTTCTTACCAAATTCACAATATAATTATTAATTTCCTTTTCTTTAATTATTTCATAATGAGCAGCCACTTTAAGCTCCAACCATCAATGGTCTTTTATTCTACCAAAAAAAAAAAAAAAACCATCAATGGTCTTTTATAAATTAATTGGTAGTGATTTATTAATCATATATGGGATCTGTTTGATTTAATTTTCACTCCTCTGGCCTTTTAAAAGTACGTTATACACAACACATGTGTATTGGTATGCATCAGCTTAATTTTATGGATCTTTCAGGAGGATTCCAATATTTAAATGACTACAGATATTGTAAAACTAAAACAATTTTGTATAAAATGCCTTTGGTGGTCGTAATTAATTATAATTCATATACGTACGTATGTTATAATCTTCCTTTTACTTTGCTTTCTATGGATATAATATGCACTTAATTAATTTGATATGAGTAGCAAGAAAATTAAAAACAAATTTCACCCTTATATTTAGTTATAGTCCTTTTTTTGTTGGCTCTGAGTATTTTTTTTATATATATGTACTATAGTATTGAGATTTTGGTCAAAGGGCTTAATTTTTTTTGATAATCAGTCAAAGGGCTCAATCAGTTTAATTATGAAAGTCTTATTTATTTAAAGCATGATAAATGAAGGAAATATAATAGTTAAGGATGACAGATAAAGGGGTTAATGATTGGGATGGTAAGCTTATATAAGCATTACTCAAATGATGATGGATGGATCAAATTCAAATTAAAAGAATAATTCAAGAAACACAGCTCCACACGCACTGAACAAACGAGCATGGGTCCAAACAAGTCCCACCCAATTGGCGCTTTTATTTTCGTTATAAACTGTGAAAAACAATCTTCTGGGTGTGATTTCCTTTCAATTTCACTTTATTTAAATTTGGGTAAAGCATCAATTAGCTTTCATTTTCACTAGCACAGTGTAAACAGCTCATCTTTCTCCTGCAGGGTGTGATAATTGTAAAGAATCTCTAACACAATGGCACAAGCGATAGACAGTTTCAAATCCCAATAATCAGCTGCTCTATGTATACGTCCCTCTGTCAGACGGATTTTAACTTCTCCCCTCCTCTTCCCACCCTGACCATATCTTGTTCAAGATCTCAAACTTTAACTTCTTCAATCTTCACCGCCCACTCACCGAAAGGGACTGAAATTTTCCACCCGGATTTGATTTTTACAGACTCATTATTGCTGTCATAACCTGTCTCTGTATAGTTTACTTTGTAAAGGTTGAAAAAATAAAAAGATGGCAAAAAAGCAAACTGGTGAGGTATGTATGTAGTTTAATGGACTAATGGGGTTTGCCGTGTTAAAGTCTGAACTACCATCCATCCTTTCTCTGTCTCCCACCATCATGTAGCTTTTGCAACAACAAGGTTTAGCTTCAAGCTGCTTCTCTGGTAGAGAGATTATATCCAACCAGTAACAGAGCACCTTCCATAGCCAAAAGAGTTAGCTCTCTGATCCCGGAAAGCGAGAGACGGTGAAAACAGAAAAAAGGTTACTTTTTTTTGAAACTTCAGAAATAGAAATGAAAATGCTAATAGCTGTCTTCTTCTTCATCAGCCTCTGCTTCTCCACCGCTACAAGCACAGTCATTGTACCTTTCAAAAATCACCGTCGCCATCTCCTCCATCAACCCTTATTTCCCTCAGAGTCACTCCCTCCAACCCAACCTCCATTGTCGTCTCCGCAGTCCCAGCCAGAACCCGCCCAGCAACCCAAGCTTCCATTCTCGTCGTCTTCCTCCACACCGCCACCTGAAAAGCCTTTCTTTCCGGTCTTTCACTCGCCACCTCCGCCTCCGTCTCCAACATCTCTCACTTCCTTCCCGGCCAACATCTCCTCGCTTCTCTTCCCCCAACCCTCCTCCACTTCCCACCGACATGTCGTTGCCATTGCTGTCTCTGTGTCCCTTCTCTCCGCTGGCCTCGCTGTCGCCTTTTCAGCGGCCTTGTTCTACTATTTCAGACACAGAAAGCTCCATAAAACCATCACCGCCGACAAGGAATCAAGATCAGACAGTCTGCGACTGTATCCACCAGACACTGCGACCTCCGATGGAGGTCACAAACCGCCAAATACGAGCTCCGAGTTTCTCTACCTGGGGACCCTCGTGAGCTCCAGAGGAGTCGACCAAGAAACCGCAGCGAAAGCGAATTCGGGCAATGCGGGCAGTGGGTCGGGCTCTCCGTACCAGAAACTGGGCTCGCCGGAGCTGAAGCCGCTTCCGCCTCTTCCCAAACACAACTTTAATCAGGGTGTTAGGATTTGGGAAGTGGGAAATAATGACGGTGATGGTGATGAGGAATTCTTCTCGCCTAGAGGCTCTACCGAGAGTCCGAGCCGTACTGGATCAAGCTCTCGGATAGTGTTGCAGAGCTTGGAAGTTGATAACTTGGGAAGCAGAAGCTTGTATTCAAGAACTCCTTCCTATCCGTGTTCGAAATCTGCTTCCCCTGCCACTTCTGTGTCTAACAGTCTCACTCTCTCTCCGTCCAAGTCACCGGACTTGCTCATCAAATTCCCTGCTCCCTCTCGCCCACCTCCAGTGCCATTCGCCTCGTCTTCAAGAAATTCGGAAGCTTCTGGACTGGAAAAGCAATCTCTGGCAACAAGCACTGACAGTCTTCCAAAGCTGTTTGTTCCCATCAAACTGCCACCGCCTCCTCCGCCGCTTCCGCCACCAAGGTTTTGGGAAATTCCGGCCACTACGAGGGCAGCTCCGGGGCCGCCGGTTCTTGTAACGCCGTCACGACCAGTGGCTTTTGAATCAGCTTCTCTACCCGCTCAAGATTCCCAAAACACTGGTGGTCAAACTGTGGAAATTAGTAACGAGGAAACTCCAAAGCCAAAGCTGAAACCTTTACACTGGGATAAAGTTAGGGCTAGCTCGGACCGTGCTATGGTGTGGGATCAGCTAAAATCAAGCTCTTTCCAGTAAGACAATAGTTACTTCTCTTTTTTTCTTCTTTTTTGGGGCTTGCTTTTATGGGTTTTAAAGTTTGTTCTTGTTTTGGATTTAGCTCTTACTTTCTGCTTTCCTTTACGATATTTTGTTTCCTCAAGTCTGTAGAATCCCGTTTTGTTTGGCAGATTAAATGAGGAAATGATCGAGACGCTTTTTATGGTAAATAATTTAAACTTGACGCCCAAAGATAATGCTCGCAAGCAGATTCTACCTTCCCTGAACCAGGAGAATCGTGTGCTCGATCCAAAGAAGTCTCAGAACATTGCAATTCTGTTAAGAGCTCTTAATGTCACTATTGATGAAGTTTGTGAATCCCTTACGGAAGGTAGGTACATTGTACTTGATTAATATTTGCTACTGGGCCTTGCCTGCTTTATAATCCCTCTGTGGTTAATTCTTCTGCCAAAAAGTGTTTGATTCGAGTGTTTATTCTCTTATTTTGTTAGGGTCTTTTTGTTTTTAAATCACCCTGGCCATACGTAGTTATGATATCTATTTCTGCACTTACAAACAGGTAATTCAGATACTTTGGGAACAGAACTTCTTGAGAGTTTACTAAAGATGGCTCCGACCAAAGAAGAAGAACGGAAACTAAAAGAGTTCAAAGACGAATCGCCATCTAAGCTGGGTCCAGCTGAGAAATTTCTCAAGTCAGTGCTCGATATACCTTTTGCATTTAAGAGAATCGAAGCATTGCTTTACATTGCCAATTTTGATTCAGAAGTTGAGTACCTTAAAAGGTCTTTTGAGACTCTGGAGGTGAGTGTATTTTAAGTTTTTTCCAACCATATGTATGTTGCAATAACTTGTTTGTTTACCTCGAAAAACTTAGGTCTACAAACTAGCCATCTTTTATGCTGTCCATTATGTAGCTTATGATTAATACCTGTTGTCAGATGTCATTTTCCTTCCAAACATGTATCGGTCATTGCCCTATTCAGAGGAATTGGCAAAATGCTAAAGGTTTTCTGATAATATACACTGTTTATCAAAACCTTTGCTGTTGGACTGCCTTGCAACTGATGTTATTTTCTGACATGGGAATTTATGGTTCATTGGCTTTTCAGTTGTATCAAATTTGGGTTTGTATAGATTTTTCCTTGGCATTAATCATGCATCTTCCTTTCTATAGGCTGCTTGTGAAGAATTGAGAACTAGTAGAATGTTCCTGAAGCTTCTTGAGGCAGTGCTTAAAACTGGGAACCGCATGAATGTTGGCACTAACCGTGGAGATGCACACGCCTTCAAGCTTGACACACTTCTGAAGCTTGTTGATGTGAAGGGAGCTGATAGGAAAACCACTCTCTTGCATTTTGTTGTACAGGAAATCATAAGAGCTGAAGGTTCTCGTCTTTCTGGCACCAATCAGAATGAAGTCGCGGACAGTAGCCTGCAATCTTCTTTCCGGGATGATGTTGAATTTAGGAAGCTTGGCCTGCAAGTTGTTTCAGGTTTGAGTGGGGAGCTCACCAATGTAAAGAAAGCTGCTGCAATGGATTCAGAAGTACTCAGTAATGAAGTTGCAAAACTTGACGAAGGAACCACAAAAATAGCAGAAGTTTTGAAGTTAAATGAAGCAGTTGCATTGAAGGAGAGTAGCTGGAAGTTTTCAGAGTCCATGAATGGATTCTTGAAGAAGGCAGAGGAAGAGATCATAAAGCTTCAAGCACAAGAGAAACTTGCCTTCTCTCTGGTGAAGGAGATAACCCAATATTTCCATGGGAATTCATATAAGGAAGAAGCTCATCCAATTCGTATTTTCATGGTGGTAAGGGATTTCCTTTCTACTCTTGATCATGTATGCAAGGAAGTTGGGAAAGTGAATGAGAGAACCATAATGGGTTCGGCTCGCCAGATTCCAATGCCTATGAATCAAAGTGTTCCATTAGTTTTCCCGGGACTCAATAGAAGGCAGCATGACAGTTCATCTGATGATGAAAGCTCCTCTTCATAGTCTTGGGATTATATAAAGTTGATTCTTTTAGTGGTTTTCTGGTAGATAAAGCTGGTGAATGAAATGAGCTTGCTGAAGTTTCCAAGTCCATAATCGTTTCCTTTTTGTAGCCTTTTCCTGCACTTTAATATATATATATATATATATTTATACGCTCAAAAGGTTTTGTCCATCCTGTGTAATGTATAGAGAGAGAATGATGCTAGAAGATAATAACTTGGTTTTCAAAATAGCTGGATTTTATGTTGTAAATTTGCTAGATATTAACTTGAAAGGCTATTGGTAAGTAGCAGATGCAAGATAGTGAAGCCAATATTTGTGCTCGTGCTCTTTCAAAGTTTTGTTATTAGGCCATGGGAACCAATTGAACTAGTCAAGAAATTCTGCGTATAGTAGCACCGTTAAATGGTAGAAGGGAATGAATGAGCTTATTCAAAATTCACATTAAGTCGCGTCTTTTAATTTTTAAACGTGTGCTAAACGATAAAAATATGCAGTAACAGGTAAGCTATTGGATTCTATAATGAATACACGTTTTCTTATATTTGAAAATTTGAAAGAAACAATGGAATATGACAAGGGAATCAACCATATATCTAACATTCAATGGTAACAGTCACTCCTATTTCTGTCCGACTATAAATTATATACACCAAGAGATCTAATCTTTCTTCGAGGTCCGTGATATATGGTTGATTCCCTTGTCATATTCCATTGTTTCTTTCAAATTTTCAAATATAAGAAAACGTGTAATCCGGATGATTTATGGACTTTTTATTTATTTATTATTTTAGCAAATATTAAAAGAAAAAGAAAAAAAGGAAAAAAGGAAAGATGCTGGAATTCTTAAAATGTCTTATTCCATTCGTGGATGATTTTGGAAAGTGTAGATTTTCTGTCATATTATCCTCAATTTAATAAGGATTAGTAAATGCCAAGTGGGCTCCACTGGAACTCTTTTATTTTCACTAATGCTAGCCTTCTGAAAGTGTTCATGAATGAGCAAACTTAGATACTTTCAGCATCCATACGTTCAAGCACTCTCTTTGCTTCCTCTTCTGTAGCAGGAACGACTTTGCGAACACGCAATCCCTCCTTCACAGCCTCAGGAGGAATAGAGAAAGTGAAGTAAAATTTGTTGGATACCTATTCATATTGGTACGACATACATATAACAAAATCAAATCTATTGCCTTGATATCTTAAACTATTTTCAAAAGGATAGAAGATGAGATTTTACATTTTAGTTTAGTTTAGTTTAACTTCCATATTATGCAGTTTCCCACTCAACAACATATGAGATAAAGACAAGGACTCACCTCACTGGACCTAAGCTCGGGCCTTGTAACATGGGCAACAACTTCAACGTTTATGAGAGGTTCAGTTGGGTTGTCAAGCTCTGTGTAAAGAATACAAGATTTCAAGCGAAGGAAATTTCCAACATCAACCTGCATCAACATCCATGTGGCATTTCCACGAGCATATAAATTCACTTCAATAGCATACCAACACAAAGACAATATTAGTCCATAACTTTGGATATCCTATTCTACGTTAGTTCATCAGTTTATGCTCACATTCTTCAAGGAGATTTAAAACAATTAGGAAGGCTTATGTGGTATCATTTTCTGAGCTGATAAAAGTTATTTGGTACATGCACTCCTGTCATACGATAGAGCCTCATAAATATCTCAACCAAGCCCTAAAGACAGATGGGCCACGAAATGGCTGACTTGACATTTTAGCCTCTTCTATCTGATGATTCTGACAACAGTCTCACTCGAAAGACAATTTGCCATAACACTATCTTCACACTTGATATGCGTCTGGTTTATATTAGTTATATTACTAAAGGTCGAACATCCGGAAGCACTTAATAACTCATCCTGTTAGTCAAACAGAAAGGTATCTAAGAATCCTTATGGCGTATTTGGCATAATTCTGTCTTCTCTTCAGTGACTTAAAGCATGATTCCGTGCCTCTGGATGCCCAAAAAGTGTTAAAAGTATAGTAGCCGCTGCAATTAGTTCCAAGATTTCACAGGTATTATATATGGCTTACTTACAGGTTTAAAGAAATCAACATGATCAACTTCAAGAAAGTGTGGTGCCACACCAACAAATGCATATGTTGTTGAGAAGGCCAGTTCAAACGCTCTTCGCATCAGAAATCCTCCAAAAATCCGACCATGGATATTCCTTTGCTGCGGCTGGCATATAAAAGAGTTCTGAAGGCAAGTATCCTTTATAAGGATGCTATCTCGGTCAGCCAAAGCTGGCATGTTATAGAAGATTTGCCCTTCAGACAATAATTCTTTGAGCCTGTCTGCGTCCTTGTTCTCAATATCTATTTTCTTCTTTGCTCTCTTTTGTTTCCTCTTTTTGTCCCTTTCATCTGCTTCTTTCCAAAGCAACTTTTCTTTTCCAGTTTCTGGTGACATCTGGTTAACTACAGCTGATTTTCCAGTTCTAGAATCACGGGCCACAAATGTGAAGTTTGCTACAAGAGCAAGAGAGTCCGATGACTCAGGGGATTCTGCAACACAAGATTTGTAATAACTAATAAGCACGATGAACAGAAGCAGCTATGAGCTGGAAACTATGATGACAATGATACGATTAAATTCTTACAAAAGTAATTAAAAATAACATATTCCCTCGTGCTTTTGTGCAAGACGATAATAAAACCACGTTTTAATGGAAACATAACCATTCTCTCAAGCAATAAGCAAAGGAAATAATTAATTAGCACAAAGTCAACATAAACCGTAGTTGCTTAGTATTAAGAAACTGAGTTTTGGTAAGGTTGATAAAGCTTCAACCAATTTTTCCTCTACATATGGGTATCCTCTAAAAGAACTACCATTTCTAGGTTTCTCTATAATGTCTAAATTGTATAAGCAACAAAAGTATTATATAATATTTCAAGTTTACATTTTGTTTTATCATCAATTACCTTCAATTTTACTACATATAATGATGTCAAATCAGGATTAAGTGCCATTCCTTAAGGATCTAATTACTTGATAAACTAAGCAGGAATTGTAAATCAGACAGTAAACACTCATAGATATGTAGTAACAAGAAACTGCAGGAAAAGCCAGGTCCAGATTAACCAAAACAAGTTATTATGAGTACGAAATACCATGAGCTGGCTGAATAACTTCAAGTTGAATCTCCATGGATGACCTCCCAACCCATGTAACAGCACCAACTATACTCAAATCAGCGCCAACGCTGATTGGTTTCTTCAGAACCATTTTGTCAACAGAAGCAGTCACCAGTAATAGAGACCTTGAAATGCCATCTTCATTGCAACAGTGCTGGTCGACAAGGGAATAAATGGAAAATTCAGAAACAACTAACATATTTGCTTTTGATTAAGTTTAGGATTATGAACACGTTCTAGTACATTTCTGAAAAGATTGAAAATCAAGCTATATATGCTGCCTTTGTTAATATTGCTATTATTATAGATCAAAACAATATAGCAAACTTATAATCTATGTTGGATAACCTCCAAATCCAGTACATAGTAATTCATTGAAGCACTGATAAGAATACAGGTCCCAATAGATTGGAGAAGCACAAAATAAAATACAAATCCAGTACATAGAAATTCATTTAAGCACTGATGAGAATACAGGTCCCAATAGTTCGGAGAAGAACAGAATGAAATAAATCTCAAGGACTGCAATTTCTAACTAAAGCGATCGAAGATCATATTCACAATGATAATTGTAAATTAAGTTTATTTCTAGCATTGGCTACCAATCCTAATCCAACATGCATAAAACAGAAAACAAAGAAAGAAAGAAACTTGAGAATATAACAGAGTTCCAGAAGGCTTAAAGTAAGTATATATACCTTGAAAGCAATGGTTCCAGCAAGGGCGTCAAGATCCTCGAGCAATTTACCGGTCCTAATCGCATTCCAGGGGTTCCGGTACTGCTCTCTGAGTTTAAAGTCAGAAGAGAAGCTGTAAAGAATACTAGTCCGGCTCTGCGACGGTGTTTTCAAGTCGAGGCCTGTCTGTGAAGTGGTGTCCTCCCCAACCGTGTCGCCGAGTTTCTCAAAAATGTGGGATCGCGCTTCCCAAAGCGCATTTGTTACAGGAGAATGATACATTCCAGGCCATAAACTGATGGGTTTTCGGAATGAAGAGCCCGCATCGATAGGATGCGAATTCTCGGGCGGCGAATTCACAGAGGAGACAACGCGGATTGTATCGGATGCAGAAGAAGCTTTGAGGTCAGCAGAGTCAAATGGATTGGAAGCTGCGGAGGAGAAGGCCCGCGTCCTCTGTGTGAATCCAAGCGGAAGTGATTGCATGGACGAACTGAACAAGAGGGTATTTCGGGATTCATCGGAAAATGGAGAAAAAATTGTGCTTTTTGAGGTGGGTTTTGCTAAATGTGGCAAATGTTGTGTTGGAAATGGATGTAGAGGTTGGAGGGATGAGAATTTGAAGAGACGGCGAGGATCAGGAAGAGGCTTTCTAACGAGCCTCATGCTCATAGTGGTTGAAGAGCTGACGAAGCAGTTTTTTTGGTTTTGGTTCTGGTTGGTGGGAATTGGAATACACTCTGCAGAGAGAAGAGGAGAGAGACAAAAATGGAGGTTTAATTGGTGATCACTTGTCACAAATCATGGAAATCCCAGAGAGAGAGAGAGGCATTTACCTTTTCGTGGAGGAAACTTATTAGTTTATTAGAGACAATCTTTTTCTGGGCCAATGGAATGCGGCCACGTGTTATTTGACACATATGAGTCATGACTACCGGCTGTTTTGTTTCGAGGCGGGAAGGGTAATATTCGGCGGCGTCCTAATACTTCTTATTATTTCAAATAAAATTTACTTCTTATCTTTCCCTATAAATATAATAAAATAAATAAATAAATGCAAATAGATTTTTTTGATGAAAAATACAAATAGAATTAGAAAATCAAAAAGTAAACAGAAAACAAAAACACAAAAAGGGGATTGATGCCCTAATTTTGTGAATCCCGCGCGCCCCTCGTTTCTCTTCTTCTTTTTCGGGTCATCGTCGGCGGCAAATTGTAAGAAGTTGTTTAAAATAAGTTGTAATATTTTTGTAAATGTGACTCTGAGCGGTGTTTTATGATCCTCCTCTGTGTTTAGCGGTGCTATTCCTTGCTAGGTTATTAGTCTGTAGGGCTTACGATTGAATTGGGTTTCTTTTTTTTCCCCCTCTAGTGGATAAATTTGTTACTTGCTTTTTTATTCTTTAATCACCAGTTCTGCCAAAGCATATATTTTTCGTTATATGCGTTCTTTCGATTTCTTTTCAGCAAGAACTCCAATTCTTCTTTACCCAAAAAAAAAGAAAAAAAAGGACTCCATTTCTTATTATCAAGTCACTAAATCATTTCACGGCTTCATACCCAAATTCATTTTCTTAAATTACTCTCTTTTTTCTTTTTTTCCTTATATATATAGTGTTTGTATAATTAGGGTTTTATTGCTATTTTATGTGAAATTATTTACCCACTTTATCATGTTCTTTCGCCAGTCAGAGAAAATTCAGGGTTCAACATTATAGAAAATGAGCAGCGGGGGAGAGAAAGGATCCGCAACCACTAAAACGCCAGCAGATTTCCTTAAATCGATTCGTGGCCGACCAGTTGTTGTTAAACTCAATTCTGGCGTCGACTATAGAGGTCACTCTCTCTCATCTTTCCATTTTCCTTTCTCCTTTTTCTTTTCAGTGTCTATGATCTAATATGTTTTATTTTTATGCTTAATTTAAAAAGCTTATGATTTACTTGTTTCATATGGTAGTCGAAGTTCAGAATTGAATACGTCATAAAATTGGGGCAATGTGCTATCTTGTGTTTGTGTTTGTGTGTGCTTGACTACAAACATTTGGTTTCCTCACTACTCAATTCCCTGTACTTCTTGAACATCTTTCTTCATTCATATGTTGAACATCATTTCCAATTAGTGAAAAAGCCTTCAGTTCCAGGTTCTTCTTTTAAATTACATATATTTTTTTTCCCAAAAAGTAAAAAGTAAAATTAAAAGAGAATGTTGAAGTATAGACTTTCCTTACATGTGGGGTGAACTAGAGGCAATAGTATTGTATTTTATATGGTGATATCCCGTGAAAAATGGGTGATATTACACTTGTTTTACTCTTGAACTTTCTTTTTTGGAAGTATAAAATACAAATTGAATCACATCTTTCAGTCAGTCATATACTGTAGTGATTCTTTTAAGAAAGTTGAGATTGTGGGAGAAGCAAATTAATTAACTTTACTCTGTAAACAAGTTAATGCTAATTCGGGTTGATTAGGGACTTGGGGTAAAATTCAACGAGGACATTTAGGCTATGTTGACATCCGTATAATTTTCTTCTGCAGGCATTCTTGCTTGTTTGGATGGGTATATGAATATAGCAATGGAGCAAACAGAAGAGTACGTAAATGGGCAGTTGAAAAATAAGTATGGGGACGCGTTTATACGTGGAAATAATGGTAAGGATTAAAAACTAGAATGTCTTGGTAAACTATCAGCATTAACGTTGATATGGTGACGATAAGATTTTTGTTTCTGTCATGTCTTGCAGTTCTGTACATTAGCACATCAAAGAGGACATTAGCAGATGGGGCTTAATATTATGCTGTCCATCAAGCTCTGTTATCATGCTTTTTTGCAATTTTGCTTCATGTATTGACTTTGGAGTTGAAGATTGGAGTGGAATTTACTATAACTTGGAAACTGTAGTTAATCATCTTTTTTCCCTGGATGCATTGACAAAGTCTCGTGATTTGAAGATTTGTGTTCTGTGTACTGATGAATGATATATTATAATATTGGTAAAAAAGAATGATTAGGCAAATCTTGTTGATTCCACTATTCTTTAATTTTGATTTTGAATATTGCTCCTCAAATTTCTTGCTGCACGGGGGATAAATATTTTCTACTTGGAAAATCTGAAAATTCTGAAAACCTACTAGAATTTCTTTTCCCTGGAAAATATTACGTGGGTTTTAGTTATTGAAAGTTGATAATCTCTATGGTTTTATAATTTGGGCTATAAAAGGTGTTCATTAGGTGGCTTCTTAGCAGAACAGAGTGGAAGACGGAAGACCGTTTGATGTGCATTTTTCGAAAAATAATAAATGACCTGGTTTTGTGTTTCTGATTTTTCACACCAAATATCCAAGAGTAAGAGATGTGGCGTTGATCACAATTTTCAATTACAAGCTGTCTCGTTCATTAAAAGAAAATGGATTTATTCTTACATAACGAATTAGGTTTTGTGTATATAAAATCAGGCGTCAAATTGATTCCAACTGCCATATTCTCTAGTTTACACAGTAATTGTTAGAGGAAGATGCGCAGAATTTTTCCCTCGTGATATGAATGTATTGGCTGGTCTAGTTTATCTGCCTCAGCTTCTTATAAACATGCTGTGCTGCCATACTAGCAATCATGATAAACCAGAATGCCGACCCACGAATGACCTCAGTGGGTTCTTTGCACCCATCACTTTGCTCACTAATAGTTTCCATTTAATATCATCTTTTTTGGTCTGTTGCTGCATCTTTTCCTTGAAATGCCTGAAAACAATAGCCAAGCAGCAACTGTTACCATCCTAATCATCAACATTGGCACAGACGCATACAAATGGACATATCATGCTTACCTGCAAAGAGGGACTTTGCATGTATCAGGCTCATTGCACATACGAGAATGAAGCTCAAGAAGTTGCCACATGCGCTTGCAGTGTACACAACCACCAGGAACCCGGGTTTTGCAACTGGAGAAATGGCGTACTAAAGTTTCAAGTCCTTTGCAAGCAGGAAAACCACAGGCAACAGGGCTTCCCTTCAGCACTTTGTCACGGGGCCCTATGGTCCTACAGCCATCTCTGCATATGTGAAGGAGGGCTTCCATTGCCTCGCTTAGTTGCATATATACTTTTTTTTCTTCCATTTTCTTCAACCTCTCTTGCAGTCTCTGAAACAAACACTTGAACCTAAGATCTCAAAGTTTTAAAATATGAACCATGTATTTGATGATTTGATCTAAATGTTAGAAAGCTAAAAATGTAAGAGGTTCCTTAAAAGTTGTCATAGAAGACATATTGCCAGTGCAAGATAATTCTAAAATTTAACAGGTTTTCTAATTGAATAACAGATAATGCAGTCCGTTGATAATTTTTCCTTTATTTTAGTTTATTTCCAATGCAATTAAAATAACAAAAAGAGGATGGTCAAAGATGTGGCTTACAGAATCCGCTTCAACAACAGACTCTAGTAGTTCTTGTTCAAGAGCAGGATTTGTTCGTTTCATTACTTTCCAACCTTCAGTTGTAGCTATGGCTTTAAAGTCCTTTACAACCATACGCACGCAAAATAAGGAGAGGCGTGGAGCATCACAGTTCCTGGCCAATTGAAGTACATCTACCACATTTTCCTTGGTCAGCCAACCTTGCTCAATAAGGTACACACAAACTCTTTTAAGAGATGGAACTAAGTAGTAGTGCGATAAAACCAATAGATGGAGAACAAACATCTTCATCTCTTCCTTGTCGTAGCTGTATGTGACATAAAGGAACAAACTGTAAAAGATGTAGGCAAAGAAAATGTATAAGGGCAGTGAACTTATGGATCAATATATAATTATAACATACCAGGATGAGTAAAGAAAACGTATAAACATATGCACGGCTTCAAAAGGTACACCAGGAATCTTAATGAATCTCATACCATTCTTAACTTTCGATTGCTGCAAGATATTCCCCAACACCGGTGATGCAATACTCTGCAAACATAACAAAATTTGGGGTTAGCTCATCCAGCAAATTCTCATCATTCAACTGTCTACTTTTCCCTTATTTCTCTTTAAAGAAAATTTGTAATGAATTCCAACAACTTCTTTCAGCCTGTACTCTTTCCAGTCCATAGAGTTCCCAACACAGAAAATATCTAGAATGAAGCATCAAATTCAACGAGTCCAATTAACTCACCAGAAGACTAGAATGAGCTGGAATATACGATGCATCATCGGTAATAATATAGATATCGGCACCACATCCCTGCTTGAAAATCTTGTCCCATGTATCAACTGTTTCCTTCGGGACAGAACAACATTCTGGAAGATCATAGGGATATCTGGCCCTCCTAGAGATTTTACCAGGGAGAGGAGGCGGTTTTGGAATGTCACAGTAATATGACATAGAAGAGGATGGAACTTCCAGCCCATGCAAAATATTGGCTGGATTTGCTTCATCCGTTTGCTTATCAAAACATCCAGAGAAGGAGTAACCAGTTGAGGATGACCAGGGCAACTCAAGATCAGGCAAAGCCATCATAACGGTGGTTTATCTAAAATATATACAAGGCAAGGATAGAAGATCTGTCATGAAAAAACAAAAACAAAGTGGTTTTAGAAGATGAAAATATGCCAAATTTGAGCATTCTACAACATGGAGGGGAAAAAAAGAAGAAGGTGAGAATTAAACATCATATTTAATATCCATATAGAGCAGTCTGAATGTAACAGTGATATTTCATTGGCAGACAATTTGTTTTATATCCTCGTTTCTCTGTCTATATATATGTTTATTAAAAAAATTACTTACTTGGTATCTTATGGTTGCATCTCAACATGAACTTCATTTGAGAAGGAATGTTTACCAACCGTTGAATTAGGAAAACAAAGAGACTTAAAAGTACAGAGCAGGAAAAGAATCAATAGCAGAACCCCTGGGTGAGGCGTGACTGTAGGCCACTGAGAAAGTTGCTTGGAGGGAAACTCTGGCTTGCCAAAGTTTTGAGGTTAGTGGAGTTTTGAGGTTAGAGGTTTCTTCCAAGCACACAATAACCCATTCTAAGAAAGCTTTGACCTATTAGCTAGGAAATGGAAAATGGTAAATCTGCATTCAGCTAAAATTAACTAGGAACCTATTCAAAATCTAGACGCCCATGACCGGGCAGATACATGGGAAAAGCTTTAACCTTGGATCATATTGTATTTGGAATACTATTAGGTGAGCTCGAAATGAATTATTCTTGAAATTACAAATATCTGTACAAGGGACAGACATATGGGAAAAGCTTTAACCTTGATCATATTGTATTGGACAATTGGGTCTGCTCGAAATGAATTATTCTTGAAATTACAGATATCTGTACAAGTATTAAATCAATGTCTAACCGTGATTAGAAAAATCCTAGGGAAAAGAAAAATGTAAGGATGTCAGTCTAAATGACCAATTTAAGAGAAAGTTCCAGACTTGCCCCTGCAACTCCGATTAAACAATTGCAAATCCAACCCTTTGAGCGAAATTCGGCGAAAGGAACAAAAATCCATGGGCCGACCCTTCAGCTTTTTATTAAAAGATAAAAGATGCACCAGAATATAAGTAGAATGACAAAGCAACAGAAACATTATTGTGACACCCCACCCCACCCCACCCCACCTGATTCAAAGCTCAAGAGGTAGTGGGGTAGAGGACCCAGATTCTGTTGCAGGTAATACAATATTAGTAAAATAAAATAAATATCGGGAATATATGTATATATCCAAGTTTGGCAGGTAAGTAATAATAGATACTTAATGATAATTAATATGGAAATAGTGAAAGCAAGGGACCTGTTTGGTTGCCTAAGAAAAACGAGAAAATTATAGTGAAGCATACCTCAGGATAAGGCAGCAAATCTACTTAAAAAACAATTGAGATTTGCCCGATCTTCACCAGAGTAGTTAGGTACGGTCGATATACACACACTAACTATTGAGCTAGCTAGAAAACCTGTATCAAACAGAGAGAACAGTTATAAAAAAATCTCTAATATGTGTTCTATGGAAATTGAACAGTGGGATATCATCGGTAGTTCGTGGAGCGAGAGGTGAAAATGTTTAGGCTTTGAAGAAAGAATCGTATAAAGATATCTTAGATATTGGAAGAGAAAAGATAGTTATTTATTTACTATGAAGATGTAGAGAAAGAAAAGAAAAAGGAAGGAAATTTACGAAAGTGGAAGAGTAATGGTTGTAAATTGAATTTATTGAAGGAATAATAGGAAGCTGTCCTTTAAGAAATCTAAGAATTCAAAACAAAGAAGGTGATGGAATGGAAGAGAAGGATTAGCTTACCCAGGGTTGTCCTTGTTAAATTGTTTATGTATAGAACGAAACCGATCTCTCTCGTTTGATCACATACTTAGCTCTCAAATTGAACAAACAGCAATACAAACATTATAAAAAAGAAAAAGCAGTTCATAAATTTGATGGGTTTTGAGAAAGAGAGATATGGAGTAGTGGATTCGGACATAAAGGAGCGAGCAGAGAAGCAGGCGCTGGGTAAGAGAGGGAGGTGGGTAAAATGCAAAATGCAAATTTGATTAACCAATTAAGTTATGAAACGTGGAGATGCGAGAGAGTGAGAAGGTCTGGGGCGGCTACTGCAAGACACCGAAAGGGACGGTGCACGGCCAAAGTGGTGATGTGGACGGTGCGGTTGGGTCCCACGTGACTCAGAGCGGATTCGGATCTCCCTCGTCTTTCTCTCTCCAGATCTCCACTTCCTCATTCTCTCCTTCACACAATTAAACTTTCCAACTCGGAGAAAATAATATTATATTTATGGCCCAAACGCCGAAAAAACTAGAAATGGAAAATGCTATGGTGGGCTACCTAGGACTCAAATGTGGAATATTGACATCAGAAATTGTTGTCGCATGTAGAATTAATTAAGGGTCAATTTTGAGATTTAGATAGTTGTAGTCTTGCAAATCAGGTTGGATGGGATAACAGAGATAAAATATATAAAAGAAATTAATTTTTATAAATTTAAATTATTAATAATAATTTAATATAGTACTAGAAGTAAAATAAAAATATATATATGAATTTAAAATGAGTCTAAAGTAATCAAGCCACAAGAGATAATAATTTATTTCACAAAAAAATTTATCCAACAGGGTAATTATAATTCAACATGGAGAATCTAGAATCTTGAGAGAGAAAAAAAAATTTCGAAGCAATCAAAACTATTTTATATTGGTGGTGGGTGTATAAACTATACAACGCTTTTTCTGGGTGAATAATAGATGCATTTAACGCATAAAAAACCCCTTCAATGAGGATTACAGATTAGCCCCTCCCATGCAATCAGTAAACACCACATCAAAAATAATAGCATGGATGGAAGCCAAATTATGAAGATGAAAATAAAGATTGCAATTGTTTGCAGAAGAAAACTTAACAACGGTGTTTGCCACCTCGCTCGCAGACCTCCGATTCTAGTTCAAACGAAACCAGAACTTCTTTCTCTAATTTGAAGAATGCCATGTCTAGTCTCCCAACAGTCAGGCCAGCATTGATTTAATTAAATTGAAAAGTAGGCTTTTGGTTTCTAGCTGTAAAGAGCTAAATTCACTCTATATAAAATTTCATTTATTGTTCTATAATTTTTTATGAACACTTATAATTAAATATATTAATTATAACTATATATATTGTTTTTAATACTATCTTGGTTTAGAAATAATAAAAAATATGAATCATAATTATTTATTAAAAAATGCAAAATGAAAAGTATTTATAAAAAGTACATTGGAATTAATAAAAAAAATTACTTTTTATTCTTTAAAAAATTTTCAAATGCTATTTATTTTAAAAATTATATTTTTTAAAATAAAAAAAAGGGACCACCAAATAGTGATCCACCCCTCCATAATATTGGAGACTCTCTAGTTATCAAGGATCGAAGCCCATTTGCTTGTAAAAGCAATCAACCAAGCTCCTTGACATTCCTTGAATTAGTGGTTGAAACAAAGACTCAACACTCTCCACAACAAAAGTTTCAGTCTATGACGTAACAGAGAGACCCAAAAGTCACCCCAAATGTTAATAAAACAGCCATTTCCCACATGAAAGCAAGCTTAATTATCCATTGCCTTGCATTTACAATATAATACCACGCCACACCGCTGAAGAATTAATGGTGCTCATGTTCAAAGAAAGATTCGGGTCCACAAAGTATGTATCCTCTCATGATCTCACCATTTTCCAAGATAACTTGGAGGGCAATCCCCTAGATTCATATCGTTGATCCTAATTAGAAAACCCAATGCCTCTAGATTCTTCGGGTTACATAAGTCATCTACCTTTAATTTATTTGAGTTTGAAGACCAATAAAACTTCTTGATTGATCTGTCCAAAGCCATGCATACCCCTAGAGGCACCTTAAAGATGGCCATTGTGTAGGTGAAGATCGCATGTATGACATTTTTAATCATGATCGCCGTTACCGTCTTGGAGAGTAGTCGTCTATCCTACCCTCGATCAGTTCTTTTTTGGACCTTTTCTTTGAGAACGAAAAAATTCGTGGACTTATTAATTAATTTGTTATTTCTTTTTCATCAAAATATTAATTTGTAGCTACAGCATCATCTCAATTCAGCAAACAGAGGATGAATTAAACAACAAATCAGAAAATGAAAGATAACGTAGATTTTATGATTTATATACATGGTTCAACTAATCACTGAACCACTACATTTATTTTTAAATTGATAAAATTTATTAACAATTTTTTTTTTTATGTTTAATAATATAATAGTTTATTAATGATAAATAAAAAACTTATTTCACTGTTTAATAATAATAAAAAGAATAAACTTTTTTCATTGGATTTAGGATGGGATAGAAACAGAGTTATGGATCAGATCGACTGAGTTTTGTACCTGTTACTATTAGGCAAGTTAGGGAGGAGACAGAGACAAATCAAAATTAATAATGCAAACACCTGGATCGATCAGGAACGTATCTATACTATAGAGGCTGTTAGTCAAGATAAAACTTCATTTAATCATTTAATTATTATTGGAAGGGGCCAATTAGTTTATATTCCTGGCGGTAATGGTATATGAATTTTAATTGATACGTGGGATGGAGAAACCAACTGACATCAATATATGGTCCTAGCGTTGGAACATAACTCCGATCTATTAATTACTTTTTTTTATTTAAAAAATAAATGTCTTGTAATTTATTAATTGAGAAAATATGATCCATACTAGGATTTTTTGGTGGTTTCTTTCTAATAATGAGTGACCAACTTTAAAATAATATACAGAACTGTGTGCAAAAGTCGATTTGGACCAATTTCCAATGTTGCGAACATGATATATATAGAGAGATTTAAAAAATCCTAAAATTGGAGCAACTTTTTTATTTATTTAAAAAATGAATGTGTGGTAGTTTATTAATTATGAAAAGATGATACATGCTAGGATTTTTGGGTGGTTCATTTCTAGCAATGAGCGACCAACTTCAATAATAATAAAAGGGGCATTTAGCGACAGCCGAATAAGACATACTGGTAGCTTTCCGCAATAAAGTTATGGTCATGATCGCGTGCCAGCAGCGACCTCTAGCTAGGATGAAAGATATGCTGCATTAATTATCAACAATTTTGTTTGGTAAAGGCATTATCAATATTAATTCAATATGTCTGTGTATGGAAAGGTGCTTTCGTTATAATTTTTGAAATGTTATATATATGCCTGTTCCATATATACGCTGTATCGAACAGTAAGTATTTGGAGTCTGTGTAGGTAAGCAGGGAGGGATAATGGAAAAGAAAATGGAGGTCGAGTACAGAGGGCATGTTTTAGTCATTCCTTATCCGAGTCAAGGCCACATAAATCCTCTGCTCCAGTTTTGCAAGCGCTTGTCCTCGAAGGGCCTCAAAACCACCTTGGCCATCACCCTCTACATCTCGAAAACCTTCAAACCCAGCTTATCGACCTCCTCCGTTCAGCTGGAAACCATCTCGGACGGCTTCGACGATGGCGGCTTCGCTGGTGCAGAGAGCGTGGCTGAGTACCTGACGAAACTAGAAGCCGCCGGCTCCAAAAGCGTGTCAGAGCTGATGGGGAAGCACAAGGAGTCGGCTTGCCCCATCGACTGCATAGTGTACGACTCCTTCTTGCCTTGGGCTTCGGATGTGGCGAAAGGGTTCGGGGCAGCCTCAGCAGCGTTCTTCACCCAAGCCTGCACAGTGAATTACATTTATTACTGCCTTCACCGTGGCCTGCTGGCTCTCCCTCTCTCCGTTCCGGGGCTGCAGTTTCTGGAGATGCGGGACATGCCCTCCTTCATATGCGTGCCCGGCTCTTATCCGGCTTACTTCCAGATGGTGCTCAACCAGTTTTCCAATGCGCACGCACCCGATTTCATGCTTTGCAATGCTATCTCAGAATTTGAGGAACAGGTAACTACCTGATTCGCAACCTTTTGTGTATGTATTAATAACGAATTAAATAATTAACAGGTGGTGGATTGCATGTCGAAAGTATGTCCGTCGACCATGCTTACGATTGGGCCAACCATTCCATCTGCCTACTCGAACACTGACCACATCGCCAATTTCAAAGACGACAGAGAGTACGGGTTCGATCTGTTCCTGTCCGACGCATCGGCTGTTTGCATGGATTGGCTCCGCAAAAAGCCGGCAGGGTCCGTAGTTTACGTGTCGTTCGGCAGCATGTCCAATCTGAGCGAGGAGCAAATAGAGGAGCTTGCGATGGGACTCAAAGCCTCCAGCGCGAGTTTCTTGTGGGCGGCGAGGGGTTTTGAAAATAAAGATGAAGATGATGAGCGAGGGCTAATAGTGAAATGGTGCCCCCAGCTAGAAGTGCTGGCGCACGAGGCGGTGGGGTGCTTCCTCACGCATTGCGGTTGGAATTCAGTGATGGAGGGAGTGAGCGTGGGCGTTCCCATGGTTGCCATGCCGCAGTGGACCGACCAGTTCACGAATGCCAAACTCGTGGAGGGTGTTTGGAAGGTCGGTGTCAGAGTCCGTGCGGATGAGAATGGGATGGTGCCGAGGCAGGAAATCAGCGGGTGCATTAGGCAGGTGATGGAGGGCGAGAGAGCCGCTGAATTCAAATCTAATGCCGACAGATGGAGGAACGTTGCTCTGCAGGCAATTTCTCATGCTGGCTCTTCCGACTCTAATATTGACCGATTTATATCCAAACTGAAAAGCTAGCTGCATCTCCTGCTAATTAATTTCCCTTATTAGTATCTATTCAATTTTATAATGTCATTTTTCAATACTAATTATTCATAAAATCATGGGATTGATGTTGCTATTTATGTGTAATAAATTTGTTATGCATGGTTTAATTAATTTCTTAATTTCCACAGCCACATGATCAACAATGTATAGGTTTACTTGCGTAAGCAATGACGTTAGCTTGAATAGGATGTATTTATAATTAATTTTTAAGTATATATTTACGTCCCCATCAAAAGTCAAAAGCCCCAAAAATGCAGTCAGCAGTGATTTCCGTACACAAAGGAGCTTTTTTTTTTTGGTAAATTGTACACAAAAAGGAGCTTATCCTAAACAATTACAGCACCTTTTATGCTCTGTTCAGGAACAATTTAAAGTTTAAAAACTGTTTTTGAATTGCTTAATTTTTTTTAAAAAATGCTTTAGAAATGTAAAATAGTTTTTAATAAGCTAAAATAAAAACTGTACCAAATAATGCGTTAATGTGGCCTGGGTGAACTGCTAGCTGATCAGGGTGATGGGTGTTCATGAAGGGCATGATCGAATGATGTTCAAGTGTATGCATACTCAGCTAGCTAGTGCAAAACAAAATTGATCATATTTAACAATTAATGTATATTAATGGTTTATACTTTATATATAAAATATTAAAAGCATCTCTAATTATATATAAATTATTAAAGTGTCGTTTGATAATTCATCATATATAATTTTTAGTTTTTATTTTTGAATTTTTTAAAAATGAAAAATGTGTTTTATAACCATTTTTATTTATTCTTTTAAAAAAAAAATAAACATGCTTTTGATAACAATTTTTATTTTTTAAAAATTAAAAACAATTTTCACTTTTCATTTTTTTTTTGTCATTGATAATGCTAAGATACAAGACAACACGAACAAGACTTGAATCTGAAATTATCCATACTGACACCGTTTAGATGTGGTTGAAACCACGAATTGCTCGAACAGGGCTGAAACTTAGAACAGTCTGGTCCGGGCCTGAACCTGAGACCTTCCCGTCTGGGTTGAAATCTGGGACCACTAGGTCGGGGCCGAAACCCAGGACAGCCTGGTCCGGGCTGGAACCCGGGACAATTCAATCGGAGCAAAAACTTAGGACCGCTCGGTCAGAGCCGCAACCTGGGATAGCTCGGTCATGGCCGAAAACCAGGATCTCCCATCAGGGCTGGAACCCGAGATAGCCCGTTCGGGGCCGAAATCCAGACTACCTAGCCCGGACCGGATTCAGGAACTGCCCGGTCTTGGCTGGAACTTGGGACTGCCCGTTCGGAGCTGAAACCTGGGACAGCTCGGTCGGGGCTGCAACCCAGGACCGCTCGGTCGAAGCTGCAATCTGAGACAGCCTGGTCAGGGCCAAAAACTGGGTAACCCAATCCGGCCTGAAACCGAGACCGCCAATCGAGGCCGGAACCCAGGATAGCCCAATCAAGGCTGAAATCCAGGACTACCTGGCCCGAGCCGCAACCTGGGATAGCCCGGTCTGGGCCAGAAACTGGGATAGCCCGGTTCGGGCCAGAAACCGAGATCGCTTGTCAGGGCCAGAATCCAAGACTACTTGGCTCGGGCCAGAACCCAAGAATGCCCGGTCTAGGCCAGAACCTGGGATAGCCCAGTCGATTGGCTAATCCAGGCTGGAACGCGGGACCAGGACAACCTGGTCCGGGTCGGAACCTAGGACACCACGGTCGAAACCAAAATCTAAAACTGGCAATAATCGAATATGGATTTGTTTAAATTTATTTGTAAAGTTTTTTAAAAAATAAAAAAAATTAATAAAAATAAAAATGATTATCAAAAAATGGTTGTTGTTTTTCATTTTTTTTATTTTTAGCAAAAACATAAAACAAAAACCAAAAACAAAAACTGAATTTGTTAACAAATGGACCATAAAGTTAACATGTTATATAAGCAAATATATGTATTATTTAAAAAAAAATACTTTAATGTCTAGAATGAATGTCGAATTAACATGACATAGACATTGTCAAAATAAATATTTACTTTTAGAAGCTCTGTCAGATATTAATAATTTTTTTAAAAAGTAAACTTTATTTTAAAAATATAATTTATTTTAAAACTTAAAAAATATAATTAATTAATAAACTATAAATATTTTTAATAGATATTATACTATTAAAAAATAATTTTTAAAATGACTATACATTTATTTGTATTTACATTTAAACAATATATATTTTTATGCTATATATATATATATAAGAATTCATATTTTTCATTAAAAATGATCCCTTTAAATTTTATTGTCCAATGAAATCATTATATTTAATTTATTTTCAGAATATAATATTAAATAAATAAAAAATAGATGAACCGTCAGCATCATCATGAATAATGCTTTTTGAGATAAGGATTTTGATTCGTATGTATGTAAAAAAAAATAAAAAAAATTCTGGATATATAATGTTCCACCGACAGGCCAAAAGTCTTTACTTTTTTATTGCGTGACAAAGGCAAGCTAAATGCATTTTCAATAATATTGCAAATGGTAAAAATAAACATGCAATATAAATAATGTTAATAGTATATTAATTTTTTTTTCAATAATAATATTTAAAATAAATATTATCAAAGTGAATATTTAATTTATTTTAAGTGTAACTTTTTCTAACAAGCAAAATTTTATTTAAAAAAATACATAATTAATAGCCATAAATAATTTTTGTATACATGCAAAATAATTTTAAACAATGTTAAATTCTAAATCACATCTGAAACATTTCACATATTCACCAATGAGATGCCTCTAATAAAGCCACCAATTGGATCCGTCTGCAAAATGAGCTTACTAACATTATATACTCTGTTTAATAATGTTAAACAAAATTATCTTAATTTCAATATCTACATAGGCAAGTGGTGACGTACATGAAACTTACATATGGTTTACTTTTGGGCTCTGTCTCTCTCTGTGCACATATAAAACTGCAATCGACAAATATAAATAGCAAGCAAATCCATTTGAAACAGAGAAAAGTCGGAATTATACTGAAATAGAAAGAAATTGATGGAAAAGCAAGAAGAAGTAAGAGGGCGAGTATTGGTGATTCCCGTACCAGTGCAAGGGCATATGAACCCGATGGTGCAGTTTTCAAAGCGCTTGGTTTCAAAGTGCAAGGGACTGAAAGTGACAGTGGTTGCTGCCTTCATTAACCCGACTCAAGACGAAGCACTGGTGCCAGCCTCTCTCACCCTCCACGCCATTCCTTTCGAACCCTCTGGCGATGGCACCGACCCCACCGCCAGCGTTGCCTCTTACTTCCTTCACTTCCAGAAGGTTGTGTCCGTGAGATTAGCAGAGCTGATACGCAGACAGCAATTTACGTGCGTTATCTACGACTCCCTTATTCCATGGGCTCTTGATGTTGCAAAAGAGCACGGTCTGTTTGCAGCTTGTTTCTTCACGCAGTCCAACGCTGTGAATGCCATCTACTACAGCGTCCACGAGGGCCTCCTCAAAGTTCCAGTAGAGGGCTCTGTGTCTCTGCCTGGCCTCCCACCTCTCGAGATCTCCGACCTCCCATCTTTCGTCTACGATTCAGAATCCTACCCTGCCTCCTTGGGTCATGCAGTTGCTCAGTTCTCCAATTTCAGAGGAGCCGATTGCATCCTTGTCAACACCTTCGATAGCTTGGAGGAGGAGGTACATGTATTTAAAATCAATTTCCATTGTATATGTAAATGATGAATTTGGTAATTAATTTAATTTTGCAATTCATCATGAGGTCGTAAAATGGATGACGACGAGGGTGCAGGAGTGGCCCACTGTGAGGAATATAGGACCGAGCATTCCGTCGGTGTACTTAGACAAGAGAGAAAAGGAGGACAGGGATTATGGGGTGAGCCTGTATGAGGCCCAAGAGGAGAGGTGCATGAAGTGGCTAGAGAGCAGAGGAAAAGAGTCTGCAGTGTACGTGTCGTTTGGAAGCTTGGCAGGGCTGCGAGAGGAGCAAATGGAAGAAGTAGCGTGGGGGCTGAAAAGGAGCAAGAGGGATTTCCTGTGGGTGGTCCGAGAAGAGGAATTGAAGAAGCTTCCAGATCTGATGTTGGAGACAGATGCAGAGAAAGGGCTGATTGTGCAATGGTGCCCTCAGCTGCAAGTGTTGGCCCACAGAGCGGTGGGCTGCTTCCTAACTCACTGCGGATGGAACTCCACACTCGAAGCCATGAGCATGGGAGTGCCAATGGTGGCGGTGCCGCAGTGGACGGACCAAACCACCAACGCCAAGTTCGTGATGGACGTGTGGGGGGTTGGGATAAGGGTCAAGGTGGACTCGGAGGGATTCTTCACCAGGCAAGAGATAGAGACATGCATTAGGGATGTCATGGAAGGGGGCAGAGGATTACAGATCAAAGCCAACTCTGCCAAATGGAAGGAACTGGCTATTCAAGCAGCAGATCAAGGTGGAACCTCTGATAACAACATTCAACAATTTGTTCAACAGCTTGCTTCTGCTATACGCAATTGATCCCATCACCTATTGCTGTTTGGTTAGATACGTGATTATGTATACACACACACACACTACGTTTCCCAACAGACATTAAAATTGTTTAAACATACTAGTATTTCTTTTATTTTGGGTTAATTCCAATTGGACCTCTTCGTGTTTGGCTTAATTGCAGCGCCTCCTCAAGTTTGAAAAATTGCAAAAACCTTCATTGTTGTTATCTGTTTTCCGTTAAATTATATTTTCTTTCCTATACGGCACATCAGATGACAAAAGTACCATCAAATGAGAAGGAAAGGAGCAGTCGGTAAAGGAAAGAAATGAAGAAAGAAATGAAAAGGAAAAAAAAAAAAAGGAGATGTGTAGCCGGCAAGGGGAAGAATGAAAGACATCATTCTCCTTTAATCAAAGTTTCAGATTTAAATATAATACTTCGATGTCCGCTTACCAAAAAAAATAAAGATGTAGAGTAGGAGGGGGCGTGCAAAGGAAGGAAAAAGAAAATTTCACTATCGGCAGTTGGCAGTAGCAATCGGCAGAGAGGAAAAAAGAAGTGTTATTAATGTAAAAGGACAAGCAGTTGGCCAAAAAAAAGACATTTAGATTTTAAAATTTCACTATCGGCGCCAATAGTTTAGTCACTAATGGATTTTAACAAAGATGTTATAGTCACAAATAGAATTTTTTATAACAGATCAGGATTCTTAATCTTTAATATATATGGAAAATAATAGTAAAAAAAGAGAGAATTATTTTTACACGCCTCCTAAAGCATTTTCTCAAAAAATTTGGCTCTCAATTCCTCTCTCTCTTGCCCGATTTGACCAACCAAAAAAGAGAGCACTGTTTATCTTCTTCTTGAAGAACACACACAAAAAGCTTCCTTTTTCATTTTTTTTCTTTCGCCACTTTTCCGGCGCCTCTCTGACCCATTTTTTTATTTTTTACAGATCCAGGACTCTCAATCCGTGAAGTAAATGATGAAACCAAAAAACAACCGCTACATGATAGAAGCTCACTAGTGTATATACTCTCCTTCACACTAACACACGTAACATAGCTTAAAAAAAGAAAAAACAAAACCACTTGACATTTAAAAGTCTAAAACTACTAGCTACTGTTACTCCGTTATTATTATTATTTTTTTCTTTTTTAATATGAAAAAATTCTGACCATAGCCCTTCACCACAAGCCACACGCAGCTTCGCATCCTTGTCAGCTTTCACCGGAGCCTCTTTCAGGTGTGTGCTACACAACTTTCTATGTTAGGTGCTGGATACTAACAGCGTATTCTTGATGGTATCTATGTCCTCCTAACTGAACATAAGCAAGGGCGTGGATCGCAATAAATATATTAAGATTGATTAAGTGCAGACTAGATTGAACTTAATTTACTATTATACTATAATGCTGAAAAAACGTATATGTGATGTATGCAATTACACACTAGATTGAACACTAGACAGTATTTGTTAGTTAGCTGTCCCTTCGATGAATTAATCAATGATGACTAACTTGAGGAATTCAATCAGCCTAGTAACCTTCTTCACAGCAATCTTTTTCTTGTCCATTTCCTTACCAAGGCCACGGCATCAATCTTCTTCTGCAGTTTTCAAAGCGCCTGGTCTGCAAAGGACCCCAAGTAACATTTGTTATCCCCTTCATCAACTCCGATTTGGACTTGGACTTGGACCTCCCTCAAACAAGGGTCTGTTGGTGACATGATGCGCCCAGTTACAAGTTTTGGCTCACAGAGGGGTGGGTTGCTTCGTTACTCACTGCGGTTGGAACTCCACGCTGGAAGCTCTGAGTTTGGGAGTGCCAATGGTGGCCGTGCCACTGTGGACAGATCAAACACCCAATGCCGAGTTTGTGATGGATGTGTGGGGGGTTGGGATAAGGGTGAAGGTGGATCCATTGGGATTCTTCAGGAGAGAAGAGATAGAGGTATGCATTAGAGAAGTCATGGGAGGAGAGAGAGGGTTCGAGATCAAAAAGAACTCAGCCAAGTGGAAGAAACTGGCTATACAAGCATAAGATGAAGGTCGAAGCTCTGATAACAACATTCAAGAATTTGTTGATGCTATACGTATTTGTGAATGCATCTGTCTGCACTGAGCAGAAACGTGCCACCAAGGCTCCAACTGCAACAGCAACTGGTTATGATCTCAGCTATACAACAAAAACAGAGCATTCGGGAAAGTACAGAAAAAAAACATTGCAATCTTCCATTATTTCAATCTAATAACTTGTATCTCTAATATTGGATTTGTAATTAAAAAGTACAAAGATATAACTAGGAAGCCTAAACAATAAGGCCCCCCAATGTTGTTTTTTCTATTTTTTAAGGTAAAAAAAATAAAAAAATAAAAATAAAAAAGGGAAAAAACCCATGTATATTCCTCTATATATCTATCAGCATCCATTTTACAAAATTAGCATATGCCAACACACACAATATGAGCCTCTACGTTCCTTGTCTTAAGCTGTGTTGGCATCTTCTGTCCTACTTCCCAATTTGACAATATCTTCTACAAGAATCTTCCCATCTGTTGCATGAAGTTGAAAACCAATTAACTTATAAAATCAACATTATATGAATGGATAAACACACAATCCAAAACACCAAACTGAGTTAGTATAACACTTTGAAAATCAAGACAAATTGACTAACCTTTATCCTTGGAAAGATTGCTGATGAGTTCCTGGACACCCTCCTTGCCTAATGTATTTTTCAAGTACATTGCAGCACTTGCAACCTCCTCAGGAGTTACTTTCCCATCAAAATCCCTGCACAAATAAGGAGAAAACCAAGTATTTGTCTGTCTTTAAGAGATCTTGCAGTCCATAAAAGTTTAGGGTTATCCTTTTTTGCCCTATTCTCATTCTCTGATCTGAACTAGTCAGCATTACATAAGACACACTCGATTTGTATCCTTAGCCATTAGATCATATATTTATTTCAATACTTATCTTCTCAACCTCGATGTATAAAACCATACTTAGCAACTTCCTACTACCTACATAAATCCAACCTTTACAACCAAGATCTACGTAAAAGGCCCTATATTGCTGTCTAAGTTCCTATATTTACTTACTCAGACAATTATAGTTTGCAGCCATTGTTTATTTATGATTCTGAGTAAGTTTCTAACCTTATTTCAAGGTTTGTTTACTATCAATATCACATGCATAGCAATCAGTTGGCCAGTATAACAACATGATTGTTTACAGGAGTGCATATCAGCTGCTAATACATTTCCTCATGTACAAAGTTAAAAAATCCATTAATTTATTCTAGCGACTTGAACATAAGCAAAACACAGAAAAATCAACATAATAATCAAGATCTTGGTACAACTGAGTACCTGTCGAGTAGTTGCCAACGGTCACCAATTTTGGCATCCACATCATCAATTTCCTTTTCAAGATTCTGGAGCATAGCATCAACCTGAAATATTAACAAAAATGCAACATAATAAATTCACTGTCAAATGCACAATTTGTTAATAGTATTGTCGTCAAAATATTGGGATTAGATTGCTTGCCCTTTCTACGAGTGCTGATGAAACCTCATCACCTTCACCTACATCAGTAGCATTCTCACTCTCCTCTCGGGCAGCTCTATATGCCTTCATGGCTTTCTTTTCCCCATCCAAACCCTCTTTTTCTACCATGCTGTTATAAAGTTCAATCTGAAGACAAAAAACCATCAAACATGAGATAAACATGTTGAACAAAATACCGATAAATTTAAAATAATATATAAAAAAACAGACTTTGAGTTAACATGCTATGAAAGACAGTTTCTTCAAGTAAAGATGGTGCACATGTTGATATACTAGGATTTCTAACCTCTGCATTCTTCACCACATACCAAAACATTAAGAACATTACAAATTACATACAAGTAGAAACACACCCACACACACAAGAAAAATGAATAAATAAATTCAAAGCTAGAGATGACAGAGGAGAGTAAGGTTTCTTTGTTTGGTTGCCTGCATTAAGTATTCTTCTAACATTGTGTGTGTGTGTGTATAGCATAGAGCATACAGGGAGTGATACATAATATAAGCATGACACAGCAATACTGGAAATAAATGTCCTTTTCTTAAGGTGATCAAACCTTGAGCTAAGAATATATGTGGTTTTGAATTACCTCCTTATTAACAAGTCTCAGGAACTCTTCACGCTCTCTACTCACAGACTGCAGGTAATAAAATAAAAATTAATAAACCTTTGAAAATATCAAAAGTGCACAGACAACCATGAATAATAAAATTGATCCATTTCTTACAGATGCAGAAGCTAAAACAGCCAAGGCTCGACTAATTTCACATAGTTGCTCTTGCTTTTCCAATGACCTTGCTCTGGCTTGCTCTTGTGCTTCTCTTGCTGTAGGAATAGTCATCTCTTTCAATGCCACATCCTCTTGACTAACTTTAGAGTCCTTCATCCTGGCCTGCTCTTCTTCCTCTTTCTCTTCCTCCTCCTGTAAAAAAATTAATTTAGAACCACCAAAGAAGTATGAAGAACTGCTCAATGGTCAACGACTTTTTGAGTTTAGGCCCCATTTACATTTCCCGAGGTCAGGAAGATGATATTATAGGGAACAACTTCAAAACTGTTTAAAATTATTCATCTTTATTTATTAATTTTTCATTTCATAGACCACATATAGACCCAAAATCAAATGCATTAATGTAGAAAAAAAGAATATGGATTTCCCGATAGAACAATTCAAAATTTTTAAAGCAGGCATTATAGGCCTATTATTTTTTAAAGCTATTCAGAACAAAATAACTAAAACTAACCTTGATTAGTTCTTCCTGCATTGCAAGGTATTCCAATTTCCTCCTCCTTTCCGATACAGAATCTTCAGATGGTAATGCAGTAACTCCAACAGTATCCACAACCTCATCAGGAAGAGAAGACAGTGTAGCACGAACAGCATCTTCCGGCTTCAACTTTCCAGATACAGTGAATGCCCTGCATCAGGATTAAACAAGAATGAAGCAAGTCGTACATGCCACATGAAAATACCAGAACTGAAAACATTGTTTAATAGAATCTTATGGAGCTTCAAGTAACCTGGAAAGGATCAAGAGCGAAGATGGGACAGAGTGATTCAGAGACAAATCCAACCAATCACGGAGCTGCATAAAGAAGTTGGCAAATTAATGCATACATGGCTTACTTTGACAAAGATAAGCAGAAATATGTCATTTAATTATAACGACCAATATTTTACATCACACACTTTTCAATTTAATCACATGATTCACAAAATCAAAGAAATGCAAAATAGTACAAGTCACAAACCTGTTGACGCATTTCTTCCACAGAAACCAATCCAAGCATGCCACGCTCTCTGCAATCCTCACGAAGTTCAGCTTCTGAAAGGGACTCCACACCCTCCGCTTGAATTAATTTATCATCAGCCTTAATACTATCAAACAAACAAAATTAATTAATTTAAAGTGAAAACATGCAGAATAATACTGCTAAAAACTATATCTTTGACAAGGTAATTTTAAGTAACCATAAGCATCAATGTAACTAGAAAAAGAAAGAGAGAAGGATGCAAGTGACAACTTGACAGATCTAAACAAACACAAAGTTCTCATCATATCCAATTTTGCAGGAAGAAAATTCAGCAAATGCTCTGAAGAATGTATTATGTATACTTGCAAAAGTTTCTATTATCCTTAGCCTAACTATCAGAAGTAAGGTGAGATGCCAAGAAACAACGAAGCCTGAACAAACCCCTATATAAGCCACGTCAAACAAGAAAAGACAGATACATACTTTGAGACCAGAGCAGTTGATTCCAATTTTTTTACCAGCTAAGAAGCCACATAAGTATTACAATGGAAAAAAAAATGGATAATCGAATTCTGACATAAAAAATGTAGTTACCTTTGAAGCCTTTTCCGGAGCATATATCGTAAATATGCATCTGTTCCGAACGGGCTGATTCCCATATATTTGCACATATTCACTAAACGAGGCCTGTGAAAGTTACAAAGAAAGCAATTGATGAAAACTTGGATTACCCTTACTAGTCAAAAACTTTTATTTATAATATTTCAAGAAAAAGCAACGAGTATTGAAAAAGAGAACTACTTGAGCAAAATGACCAAAAACTCACCTGCTGATATTATCTAGGGTGAGTTCATCATTAAACAACTTAGCAAAACCCAAAATTTCATCATTTGAGACTCGGGCACCCCTTCTAACCTGAAATTATAAGAAAAGGTAGTTAATGCGAAGTAGAGCATTCAAAAACCACTGATAGTAAGAGTATATAAAGTTTGAAAATGAACTCCTCACCCTGTTCAAAAATCCATCAAGATCTTCCGCTGTTTTCTTAATTTCTCCACTTCGTGAGTTTTGAACTTCCTTTGCCATTTCCTTGGCTGTGTCTTGGAGGAACTTAGCATATTCAATCCTTGCATTTAGCCTCCTTTTCAAAGCTTCCTACAGAGCAATTTTATAACAGCATTAAGTAAACAATGCATATTCAATCAATGTAAGGTATTCACACTGAGGTATTAGGTATACAATGAACACAATTGCAAAATGCATACGGGAGAAATTCCCAAATGGAAATAAATTTCAAAGGTAAACCAGTTTCAATCAGTACCTGTTCTTTCATCTTGTCTTGAAATGTTGATGGCAACATGTTGGGGAACAATTTCAGGAACACGGGCAGCAAAAATTCCATAAATGGTACAATGATGAAAATTGCAACAGGAACTAGCCTAAAAATATCAGCTGTGGTTCGAGTCAATTGTTGTCTTTCCCTTCTAGACAAACTCTTTCCACCAGCAAGTTTTAACAGCAATCTCGAACTGATCCTCACATCAGCCCAAAGCAGCTTAAACCCCAACCAATAATGTTGCAGTGTTGATACGAATTCGTCTTTCCAATGAACAAGCTTCTTGGCCCAGTCCTCCCTAGATGACAAATAGCAAGCCAGACAACAAAAATAAAATGTGAAATTTACATTAACTGCTGGCTGGAGAAAAATAATAATAATAATAAAATAATAATTACTTGCTTATAGAAGCTACAGCTCTCAGAGCAGGACCAATCCCTAAAAACATGGTCCATACTCTTTGCAAAACTGAATTAGCAACTTTTTGAGATTCTTGCAATTTTTTAGCCTTGGCTTTGGCTTTTGCACTGCTCAAACCTTCAACAGCTTGATCACATTCCTCTGGAGATGCCTCTTTCCTCTTCTTCAAAACCAGCTCCGCGTTTTCGTCCTCGTCATTGCCCCGTACCTGCTGTTTAGCTGCAGCTGTGGAAGCATTGCGAATGGACTGCCACATCCATCTGGTACCCAGAGGTGAAAAAAGTTCCGATCTCGTATTTCCAATGATTCCATCACTATCTCCTCTTCTTCCAAATTGCTGTCCTATTCCTGAAAAACCAAGTAATTCCAATTTCTTAGCGGGAACAACATAATCTCCGGTGGAGCAAAAACCCTGTGACTCCAGCAGCTTCTGAGAAGAATTGGCATGCCCAAGAAACTGGAAACTTTGAATTGATGGAGTAAAGGAATTCACATAGGCAGCAATGAATCTCTTCCTTCTCAAAATCGCTTTAGAAGCCATTATTCAACTCCGGATCAAATTCAGTCGTTCATAAAAAATTGTCAGGAAAAAGTTTACGGGTGCCGAGAGAAAGTAGATGGAAATGGATACAATCACACTATCAGTGTGTGCTAGCGATTACTGAGACTGAGAAAAAACTTTTAGAGTAAAAACCGCAGAGAGAGAGAGAGAGAGAGAATGAGAGAGAGCGCTGAAGTTTTAAGGCCTTTCTAAAGCCCTGGAAAGGAAGACGAACGGTAAGGTTTTCGGAAGGAACGACGAGACGAGACGAGACGAGGAGAGAAGGATTGGGTGCGGCGTAGGTGTAGTGTAGCGCATGAGGATGCAAATCTTTTACCATATCAATTGTTTGGATTGTTTGCCGCCGCTTGATGATGCGGTTAGGCTTTCTGCGTTTAATGTTTTCACGGTTGATGTTTTTTTTATTTGGTCTACGTACTAGTGACGTGGTGGGAGGCTGCCACACTGTATAACCAAGTCTTTCTCTTTTTGGTCATGTTACGTATAACCAAATTACCAAAAAAAAAAGTTATGTATAACCAGAATTAACCGGGAAAAAAAAAAACTACGTAACCATTAACCAGGTCTGAATCTGATGATGATTTTTTTTTCTTTGTAATTAATACAAATATTCGAATTAAAACATTTCTGTGCGTTTTTTTTTTTCTCAAAACATTTTCCGTGTCTTATAATAATAAATTCGATCCAGAACAAATTATTAGCACTGATGACTAATGCATTGTCATAATTTTATTATAACATATAGCTCATTAATCTTGTTGCATTTAATAATTATCATTTATAATTTAATAGAGCTCCTAATGGAGTTTGTCTAATTTCGAGAGATGACTGTATTCGAATCGTTTTCTTCCATGAAGTAGTAATATAGTTCGTTCTTTCTTTTTTAGTCGTTTCCTTCCATGATGTAGTACTATAGTTATTTCTTTCATTCTTTCTTTGGGGTAAATATTAAATAATATAGTTCTTTCTTAGTTTTTGATAACACTAATTGAAAAAAAGGTGAGACACTTTTTAAGAAAGAAAAATTAAAAGACTTAGAAGTGATGTCCAATAAAAGCGCAATCCAATTAAACAAAAACTGTTGGTTGAGATATTACTTGGGAGTTGTTTTATATAAAAAAAAAAAACTCAATTTTAAAAGAGTTTCCACGCAAATGCAAGACGATGGCATTCATACGACTGTTATACGAGTGTGGTGTAGGTGAAGAAATGATGCAACGAGAAAGGTATTGACAACAGTGTTATAAAGAAAGATACGAATGAGAGGAACTGTTTGGTTCCTGTCGCCCTTGGTTTTCAGTTCCTCTTGCCCTTGGCCAACAAACAAACAAACATTAATTGAAAGGGGATGGATGGATAATTATAATATTAACTTATCACTTTTGTCCATATATACCCCCACCCCTATTCTTCCATCGTTTAGCTCTTCTTCTGCCCGTGGAAACTCAATGCCTCCTATTTCCTGCAGTTAACCAAATGGTTACGTATTAGACCAAACAAAAAGCACAGTACCAATGGTGTTTTCTTTTTCTTCATTTTTTTACTTTAATTCTCTCCATGATTACCTATTAGACCAAACAAAAAACACAACACCGATGGTGTTTTCTTTTTCTTCATTTTTTTACTTTAATTCTCTCCTTAGCATCATCACAAAGCACACGGTTCATTCTTGGATTACTATATAATAGAGTCTTCAGGTATTATGATTTGAAAAATCCCATCTATTAAAATTATGTCGTATTAGGATTACTCTCTGCTGCAAACCCAAATCCTTGGTAAAATGGTTTCTTTGGGTTTGTGTATCCCGGTTAATCTGTCTCTAAATTGCAAATAAACTAGATCATCTAATGAAATCTGAGTCTACAATATTTGAACATATGCATAATCTTCTTTTTTTGTTTTTAGATATAACTTTGGTCATGTTCAAGCTTGAGATAAATATTATCCATTGTGGGCGAGCCAAACAAATAGAAAAGGATTACTCTTAGATATCATATCTGAAAGAGAAGCATACCAAGGAAGCTTAAAAGTGTCTTTCCACCATCCCTGCTTCGAGCAATTTGAAACTATCCTGTCCAACCGTACAATGACCTCTGAAAAAGTTGGCCTAACTACGGGCTCTGGATCCCAACATTCCTCAATCAACCTGCATATATATTAACACATTTTGTATCAACTAACATTGTTTACAGTTCCTCTTCAACATTTTTTAGCAAAAAAAGACCTGACCTGACCTTCAGCTTTTAGCCTCAGGAAGTTAGTATCATTAACAGCTTAAAACTGTTGAGAATTTCCTAATTTATTAGTACAACTTACTCTTTCACATCTGGAGGATAACTTTTCGATTTGCTCTTAAATGGTGGTCTTTTTCCTTCTAAGCACATCATTCTCAATGTCTCTTCTGGAGACTTGGGTTGGGATGGCAGTGGGCCCTCAATCATCTATTCATACAAAAGCAAAAGCAACATGCAGTGAATTATTATTTTATTTTATTTCCAACAATAAACAACTATGATTTAATTGTCTGCATAATATGTTCACAAGTAAATACATAAGAAAGAATATACCAAGAGCTAAAAAAATAAAATAGNTGGGTTGGGATGGCAGTGGGCCCTCAATCATCTATTCATACAAAAGCAAAAGCAACATGCAGTGAATTATTATTTTATTTTATTTCCAACAATAAACACTATGATTTAATTGTCTGCATAATATGTTCACAAGTAAATACATAAGAAAGAATATACCAAGAGCTAAAAAAATAAATAGAACTCACATAGTAGAAGCACATAGATTCAAAACTGACAGTTTATAATTTTACAAAGATATTACAAATTCAAATCGTTAAACTAACATAATTTGAAAATGCAACACAATAAAAAACCAGGGAAAGAGAGAGAGAGAGAGAGAGAAAATAAGGAGTGAAGAAAATTAACAAAAGACACTAAACCATTTGAAAAGAAAATGAACTAATCATTGAGAGAGTGATAGATATAGTCAAAGAAAAGTACCTCATATAAAATGAGACCAAAAGAATATGCATCCACACTTCTGTCAAATATTTCACCTCTATAAATCTCAGGTGCCACATATATATCTACAATGAAAATAGCAAAATCACAATTGATCTCTAACTAAAAGTTTCACAGCAATGTAAGTCCTGCTTGCCATCTAAAGGAAGTATGAATCTGCACATTGTTCTCTACCTAAAAGATTCACATATAAATCACATTACTTTCACTTGATATGAAAAGATTAACATAGCACTGGCTATTGATATAAGTTCTTATTGAAACATCACCAATAAGTTGATCAGTGCCATTAATATGGGAATATATTGTAATTATTAAAACGAGAGTGTATTTTAATATCATAGATATTGTCCCAAGTCTCTCACTTGTCTTCATGATGTTGAAAAAAATTAACATTATAAGGAGGGAATGATGTAAACAGCATAAAAAAGTGCTCCTTTTACATATATGAAAAAATACAAGCAGAAAGTACTTCATCATTGAAAATAGTGTTTGATAGAGGGAAAAAAAAGGTATTAAAATAATTGATAAATGTTTTGATTATCAAAAACAGAGATGATTTAATCCTAGAGTAATGTGGAGAAAAGAGATCTAGTGCACAAAAGGGCCTCGATATATGCAAAGCTTACTTGAAGTGTCAATGTTACCACCACCCTGCGCTAGTTTTGCTTTGTCAGGTGAAATTTTTGACAACCTTATTACACCAAATCCAGCTACCTTCAACTTACCTCCACTATCCAGCAAAATATTTCTGGCACCTTACCAAAATTTCAAATATTAAAGAACAGTATAATGCAATGAAAAAATACATTTGCAATTACTATAAAAGATAAGATAAACTTTTGTATATAGTTGTCTTACTTTGGCTTTAAATCACAGTGAATAATTGGGTCTGGTTTACATTCATGAAGACAATTCATGCCCCTGATAACAAGAAATCACAATATAAACAAACTGAAACCAGGGATAAGAGTTTTAAGTGAAACTACATGCTCAAGGCATTTACAAATAAAAGGGATTAAAAAAAAATTGATTCAACTATAATTCCAGCAAGAAAAATTTGCCTGGCAATGTCAAGAGCAAATCTTAGGGTTTTAGATGGAGATAGCCGTCCCTTCTTCTGAAGATAGCTTCCCAAGTCACCCTGAAAGATCACCGTTAAACTAGTGTCAACTCATGATAGGAAGTTTGAATTAATTTTGGGCCATAGCTCTTACTTTTGGATGATATTCTGAAACAATCATCATGGGCATATTTTGGGTCACAGCTCCAACAAACTGAACAACATTAGGATGCCGGACCTTTTCTAACAAGGTCAACTCATGTTTGAACGTGTTTCTGTTTGAGAGAGGGAAAAAAAAAAAAAAAAAAAAGACGCAAGTGTTATGGAAACTGACACACAAATATAATTCACAATTATAGCATACTTGCATTGCATGAGTTCTTTTGAAACCAATCTGAAGAGGCACAAATGTCAAGAGATAAATGAGATGACTACGTACATGCTTTCGGGGTCTGAGTAGCTGTCCTTAGCAAGTATCTTTACAGCAACCTTTGTACCATTCCATTTAGCCACTTGATATGTTCCCTATCAGGATGTAATTCGACAATAAAGATTGGTTATCCATCTAAAAGTTATTAAAAGTAAATTTGGCAAGCATTAATACATAACTCAATTAGAATAGAGCGTGGCTGTACGCAAATGGTAAGCATGCAACTCGAACGAGAGGTTCATTAAAACAAGAACTTTTTTTTGTCATACACAACAAAGTTTGATTATTGTATTCAGAAGTGCATTCATTCATGTGATGTACAAAAAAGATGTTGGGAAGCAAGAAAACTACTTTAGATTAACAACATAAAGAAACTTACTTCGAGGGTTAGAGAAGAAAGTTAAGAGAAATATCAACTATAAAACGAATATCATTCTAAAAGACAAGGTGGTTGCTAATGCTTTTACACCAACAAGAAGAGTGAACACAACATACGACATCAACAATTCGAAGTCAAATTACTAAAAAAACTATCAAAGAATGAACGTGTAATCATAGGCTTGGCCCAGTGTGGTAGAACCACTGAGAATACACTCCAAGTTCAGGTTTCAAACTTTGATCTTGATGAAATTCCCCCCTCCCCTAGTTGTAATGAGTTTAATGTTGCCCAAAGAAAAGAAAAAAAAAAGTCAAGAATGAACATGGTTGAATCTTTGCAACAATGAGCATCCTCAAACAAGTTTGAGAAAACAATTTCAAAAAATATAATTTCCTCTTTGCAACATGAAGTAGATGAATAACATTGTCATCCAATTCAAACACTAATGCTTGGAGAAGGAAAATTGAGACCAAAATTTACCATACATGAACTTTTAATACATAACAACCTTTGCGATACCATCGCTCTTCCGTATGTGAAGTTCTAGCGGATTAAGCTCATACTCTGGAACTTCTCGAGGATTTGCAACTGCCATTGGTGTCTTCCTGGTTTTCTAATAACATGACGAATATTAATTTATTAAATCAATATGGGCATATATATAAATAATAATTAAAATCAGGAGAGAATTGTACCGGAGATTTAGCTCCACGGGCCTTTAAAATGTTGTAAACTTCTGTATTCCCATAGTACTTAGCGTCAGCAGCTGCCTGTCCGGTGGGATTAAAAAAAAAACAAACTACTTTTAGTGGCCTTATTGGATGAGAATATAGCAGAAAAAACATTTGAGTTTGATATTTTTCACAGAAGTGCAAGACAGAATTCAACGTCAAAATGGCTGACAGAGCAAGAAAATCCAGAAAAGAGAAAAAGAATGATATAATAAATAGTGAAATGAAATTGCTTGCCGGAAAAATTGTATCACCTGCCAAGCCCCCAAGCCCAACGTTTGCAAAGACAACGACGTCTAAATTCATATTTATTGTGAGAATTTGTTGCGTGGGCCTAATCGTCCTAAATTCATTCACCGATTACCAGAAAACGCTCATTCTACGAGGAGTGGTCTTTCTTTCTAAGAAAGAGAAAGAATTCAACTTTCCCGACTGCCGATTTTGTTAGTAACTGAAGTTAGAAGTAACTTTCAGTTTTTTCAAGCTTTCTATTTTTATTATTGGTTAATTATGATGATGAATTCCATCCTAAATTATTTTTATCTTACACGGACGGTATCAATATGATAATAAATTTGAGAAATTGACTGCAGCTTGAGAATGAATATACAGCGGTGAAAAACAAATTTGCGAAATTTTTTATGAAATGAAAGATGGGAATATGTATATTCGACGGGAAAATACAAAATGAAAAAGAAAAGAAAAGGGAGTTGAAATTGAAGAATATACCGTACTGCCCCAGCGATCGCGAGCATCAATATTGGCCTTGCGGCTGAGCAAGAACTTGACGACGTCAACGTGGCCTTCACAGGCAGCGATATGGAGGGCGGTGCGGCCATCCAAATCGATGCTATTAACATCGATGCCGTCATCGAGCAAGTCCTGGACGCCGAGAGTATCTCCTCGGCAGGCCATGAAGAGAAGCTGCATGGTGGAGTCGAGGTTCTCCGGGACGCTGAGGTCGGCATCGTCGGAGGGGCACCGACGAATGGGATCGAGCGAAGACTGCCTGCCGAAGCTGAACCTGAGGTTGTTACGGCGGGGGTCCAGCGATGACTGCCGCGTGAACTTCCTGCTCAGATGCCGGCTCAGCGACCCCGTCGAAAACTGCCGCGAGATTCCCCGCTTCAACTGCGCCGCTATATTTTCCATATCTGTATTTTTTTGTCTTTTTATATATTATTATTATTATTATTATTCTTTTTTTTTTTTTAAGAAGAATAAAAAAAGATTGATATAATGATGAAGAATTGAAATGGAAATTGAGAACGAAGGAGGCGCTTGTGCATTCGCACACAACACCAAGGGAATATGCTCTACATAGATTTGATTTGGTATGATGTTAATTTTGTATTAATTGATTGGTGATTAATTTGTTGAAGGGGGGGTTTGTGTTTTTGGGATCGAGAGCGGGGAGAGAGAGCTCTCGATGCCGAGAGAGAGAGAGAGAGAGAGAGGGATTAGATGAGATGAGGGGATGGAAAGATTTAGAGATCCGAGAGAAGCGGTTTCACAACAAAAGATGCCATGTCGACAGAGCTAAAACAGACAAAAGGAGTGGCTGGCTATTCGTTGCCTCTCTTCAACAGGCAATTGCGAGAGTAAAAAGAGAGACAGAGGAATTATGTCATTTTCCTCCGTAAAATCCGTTACCATTTTACTACATAAAACTGATATTTTATTTTTTGGCAACTTGTTCGAAAATCTATCTGGATTCTCGGTGTGCGGGACACTCATAGTGGACTTCCAACGTCTTTTTTACGCGGCAATTTTAATTTTATTATTATTTTTATGAATAACACTTTATTATATGATTTAGATGCGTTCCTGGATTCAAAAATTCAATAAATGGTTTTTTTTTTTTTAATATGATCTGATTTATATATTAAATTTAATATAATTCAATCAATTAGATTGGATCTGTTTTAGTTAATATTTGAGTTTTTATTTAATTTATTTAGATTTTTAAAATTTAATTTTTAAACTTTTTATTTTGAATATTTGGTATTTAAATTATTTTTTATGTCAAAAATTTGTTGGATTTAAATTATATTTAAAAAATTATATTTTTCAAAATCTATTACATAAATAATTAAAAAAGATTAAACTTATTTAAAAAATGATTAGAGAAAAAAAGTTAGAGAATATAAATAATGTTATAAATTTTATTTAAAAAATGACTGTACAGTCACAATAAAATAGTGAATTTACAAATAAAAATAAATTATATAATAATAAAAAAAAAATTTAAAATTTAAAAGTAATAAATTCGGTTTAGATCGATTGTATCGGTTTTTAATATTAGTAATTGAACCAAACCGATTCAATTGTCGATTTTTAATTTTCAAAACCGATACAATTCAATAATACTAAAATAATCAATCAAAGAAATTGAATTCGATTAAATCGATTGATTTCATCATATAGTCAGTTTTTTTATACATTTTTAATATGATTATTCACGCACATGAGGGTGTAGCCCATGTGGTAGGAACCAGCTCATCCATCACACATGTTTGCAGGAGTTGCGGGTTCGAGTCTTGATAACCCCACATGACTCATGTGTTCCTCTCCTCCGCTACCGCGTGAGAGGGTGGGAGGTTCCAGCGATACAGGCCGCCAGTAGCGGACTCCCATAAGGTTACAAAAGATGCCTAGTCTGACCCTCTCGCTAGATCCCTCCTGGGCCTATGACCCCGCTACAGGTAAGCCTTTTTTTATTCAAAAAAAAAAATATGATTATTCACTTTATTTTTGGGGTAAAATATTCACACTTTATTATATAATTATTTTTNTTAGAGAAAAACTTATTTTAAATTTTGGTAATAGATGAGCTAATATCATTTCAAATCATTTAATGCCAAATGTTAAAAGTTTATTATGCTATTGTTATAGTTTATTGTCATGTTTTATAATTTGTCATCTCATTTAAAAGGGACAAGCTCATCATTTCAAATTTAGAATGATATATTCAATTTCAAATTTATTAGATTTTAAAAAAATTTAAAAATTTAAAAATATTAAATTCAGAATTCGTCTATTTAAATCAATATATATTTATTTTAGATTTTAATAAAACTAATAAAAATCTATTAAAATTTAAATGTATTTAATTAAAATTTTATAAAATTTTTTTAAAATATAAATATATTCAAAATGTCTTAACTTTATAATATTTTAAAAAATAATAAATTTTAAAAATAATTTCGTAAATAAATTCTCATTTTTTATGAATTTTATCGAATTTTTATAAATTCTATACAAAATCTATGAAATTTTATAACAATATGAATTATTTTAAACTCTGTAATTCCATTTAAATCTTAGTATTAAATGTTTTGAAATGTACTAGCTGACCTGTATTACCACTTTGTAATCTTTTTTTCTCAAATGTATTGATTATTCTAAGTGAGAAATTAGGAAATAAGGGAGGGAAGGGTATCACCGGCAAAAGAGGAGAGAGGGGAGGGACATACAGGCCCCATCTCACAAGGGAGAAGGCCATTGGTCCACCAACTATAATTTAAAATTTATACATTTTATTTCAACTACTTACATGTATGTAAACCATGACTAAGGGGTCATTAAAGTAAAACTTTTGACTAAGAGGAGTATTGTTTAAGTATTCTCATCAGCTAGATTGAAGGCTAAATCAAGCTAATTTAGTTAATTACGTAAATAAATTCACCATTTCAATTTTTTATAAACGATATATACCAACTAATGTCTTACAATTTTGTTTTATTAACAAAAACTATTACTTGTATGTATGCCAATGCCATACACACACATATATACACACAATGACACTAGATATGGACATCCCACTAGGATTATGATTTAATAGCGTTGAAAATATTTATTTTTATTTGGAATGTAAATTTTTAAGTAAAATATATTTAAATAATAAGCAGTACTAAATGAAATTTAAGATGTTATTGAAATTATGTATATATTATTTAAAAAAAATACATATGCAATTACTTTAAAAAAAATATTTTATCGTAATGAACAGAGTTATCATATATATGCAATTTGAAAATGATTATGAAACGTAAGAATGAAGGAACAAAGTTGATCATACTACACAAAGGTAGCAATATTGAATCAACAATTTTTGTAGGTTTTTTGTTAAATGGGAAACCTATTTGGATTTGATAGGAAAGCCTGATTTGAAAAATATTTTTTATTTAATTTATTAGTGTGAACATAACTAATACGATAATAAATTAGTCAGCAACAAATTAATGATTTGATTTAAAATGGATATAAATAAATTAAATTAATACATAAAATTTAAAATGATAAATAAATATATAATTCAGTAATAATACATTAGAAGACTATTTAACAAAAATATTAAATATGTACAAATTAAATTTCAACATAATTAATAGCTTTAAATAACATTTTTTCAAAATAAAAATAAAAATAATGGATCAAACACACAATATGACAGAGACAGATCAGTAAAAGGGCTAGGGTGGGCTCAAGCCTATCCAAAGAAAAAAAAAAATCTTTTAGAACTATAATTAAACTCACCCAAAAATAAAAATAAAAACTTAACCCATTAACCAAGCTCAATATAATAATTAATAAAAAAGAATTTACTAAGGGTTTTCACTTTTTTTTGTATTTGTTTTTGATCAATTGATATGCGGGTATCGAAGTACTACATTTTTTTTTTTAAATCTGATTCGAGCCGGATAGACCCACTTAAGAGGTAAAGCTTTCCCAGCGCAAATATACTCCATCTACAAGACTCGAATCCGAAACTTTGCTTAAAGAGAAAAGATGATCAACCATCTATCCCAACTTCCGTTGGTATTTTTTTTCGTAATTTAGATTTCACCATTTGTTTGCCTCACTGCTGCCGACATTTATCAAACACAAAAAGAAAAAAAAAAGAAAAAAATGAAAGAATTAAAGAAGGAAAGAGAAAAATAATTCAAACAAGAGTAAAGCCCATAAACTATATTTTTATATTTTGGTGAGTTTGCATTTTTATTTTTATTTTGAATTAATAATATTTGATTTTTTCTTTAACTTAAAAAGAGAGTTGTATTAACCAAAAGGAGCAGCAAAACAGCAGAAACAAAAACAGAGTTACCAAAGAATCAAGAGCTAGCATCGAGGCTAAATTCTTGATTCCAAAGGGAAACAAAAGAGAGGGACAATGTATAATGGGAGAAAGTCTCTGTAACAAAATGAAGATAGCCCCACTTTGCCACACAGTGGGCAAACCTATTACAAATTCTGGGAGACCAGACAAAATTAATACAAATAAAAGAGCCTAACAAAGACAATTTTTTTTTTAATGAAACTCATGCTGTCCAATGAGGAGGGAAAAGCCTTAGGTTTTGCAGAGCCTGGATAACGGCTTTTTGCCTCCCCGTGGAGTCTCAGATGGGACCCTCTCCATTTGGATAACCTTTCTCAATTTCTTGACTGTTTAAGAAACCTTTATGCTATTTTGCACGTGCACGACGATGATAAAAACGATTTTTTCCTTTTTGCTACTATCACGCATGATTAAATATGGAAGATCCGCAACTCCTTTGTCCATGAAAGTAAAGTTTTCAATCTTGAGGAGAGTATTCAAGTTGTGAATTTCAGGTTTGGTGAGTTTAAGGCAAGTCCCTCTGAGACCTTTTTGACAAGAAACACCCACAGCCCTACTTCTTTTTGGCTTCGTCTCCCTCCTCTCTTTATTAAGATTAATTGTGATGTTGCGGTTAAGAATGGTTTTGCTTGTTTGAGTATTGTTGCTAGAAACCATGGTGGTGAAGTGATTAAAATTCAGATTTACAAAAGTCAAGTGGATTGCTCTAAAGTAGCCGAAGCTTTGGCCATTCTCAAAGCTGCAAATCTTGCCTATCTTGAAGATTGGAAATTCATCAACTGTGAGAGTGCTGCCAAGAAACTCAAATTACGGGCAGCTAGGTTTTAATAAACAAGGAGGCCAAAGCTAGCAAGCTTTTATAAAAATAATTTCAGCCTTTCATGGAGATTAGAGGACCATAAGAAACTCCACCAAAAAGAAGGGAAGTGCAAATATTCGATTTTGTTATTTTACTATAAATGAGAAAATGCAAAATGTCAGCAATCGTGCAAATTTTCCCAAAGTGTAGGTCATGGAATTTACATTTGCACTTCTATATATGGATCATAGAATTTTCAGCTCATTCCCACAACTAACCCTCATTGTACACAATCAACCATTACACCATCTGGGACTTTTTTTTGTACAATGCAATCTATACAACGGAAATGATACTGTCAATAAATAGATATAATATTATCCATAAATCAAATAACATAGTCTATAAATAAAATAAGACTTTTTGAAATAACAGTCTATAAATAAAATAAAATAATTTATAAATGAAATAACATTTAGTTGTTCGGTAGAAAACTTCCCCTTCTACATTAACTTTAACATTTGAAGTTGTTTGATAGTTAATAAAATCAAGATAGATGGAAGGGGAAAAAATCTTTATCTCAAATACAGTAATTACCAAATATCTCAAAGAGATATGTTTTGCCTGCATATTATTTCTCAAGCGCCCAGCTAGGGGGAAAATCTACTTCTGCAGCAAAGTATCAGCTAACATTACCCACCCGAAGCAAAAATAAAATCTTTAGACATTTCTTTGATAAGGTCAACATCTCAAGTGCAAATATTATTACGTTATCTAATTCAGTGAAAAAAAAAAAAACATAGTTGCAAAAATAGCTTTGAAAAAGACACTACTTTCTGCGCTTCAAGGGTCCAGTCTTGAATCCGGACTTGGTTGGCTTGCCCCAAGGTGTTCGAGAGCCTTTCCCCCATGCCCCACTACTCTTGCTCCGTCCCTCACCTCCACCGTGCGGATGATCCACTGGATTCATTGCCACACCACGAACCACCGGTCTTCGTCCCAGCCATCTGCTTTGTCCAGCCTTCCTGAGCTTCCTCGCTCCATGGCTCGCATTAGACACCGTACCAATTGTGGCACGGCACTGAGAATCTATCCACTTTTCAGTACCGGAAGGCAGCCTCACAAGACACTTGATCGATGAGGGCTCTTTCAGAATCTTTGCACAAGTTCCTGCCGCTCGAACTAGCTTGGCACCTTGACCCGGGTTCACCTCAATGTTGTGGATGATGGTTCCAATTCGCATAGAAGATAGAGGCATGCAACTGCCCACTAGAGAATTGATATCCACATGAAGCAACTGGTTCTTCATGCTATTACGCAGTGAAGGATCAGCCACATCTGCCGAAAATGAACAACAACAGATCTTCAAGATGAGATTGATTCAGAGGCTGACAAGCAAACGGAACAGAGGAACTCAATCAAAATCCAAACTTTAGAAAATTTAACACTCATATCCTTCATCAAACACTTTCCACGCAGAAATTACAGAGTACAAATTCGTCTCCGTGAAGCAATTGAAGCACAGTCTCCTCTATAAGATATTATTTAGAAAGAGAAGAGCATCTCAAATTTTGATAGCGGTTCTGAGCGAGCTTAACTAGATTACAGTTTTCTATTGCTTCCCCTAATAAACAAAACAAACAGAAACAAAATTTGTTTGGTCGGTTTTTTGTCATTTGCTAGCTGCGCTTCGATGAGCACGAAATGCCAAATATTGGTAAAAGCTGGCAGATTGCGTAGCTCCCTTTGGGAACTGAAGCAAATATTACAAAGGCAAAGAAGGAACAGAGCAGCAAGTAAATAGTGATGGATGGAAGAGAAAAAGAAGGAAAAACAATACCAGCAGAGAGATGGCGAGAGGAGGTGAAGAGGGAGGAGGGGCGGAGGAGGGTGTTGAAGAAGGTCGTGGAAGCAGCGCCAGCTCTCCGGAGAGCCATTGGATCCAGAAAGCCCTCACCAAAGTTCTCGGCTCACAATTTCTAGGGTTTCCTTTTTCTCATACTACTGTCCACTGCCAAAATCCACTAAAAAAAAAAATAATAAAAAAATAAAGAAGAACATAAATGAAGGGCATTTTCGTCTTTAGGTGAGCTGAGCTGGCAAGCAAAAGTTCAAATACTAAATAGGAGTGGGGGTGGGCTATTTGTTGCAGAGAGCTGTCTCTCTCTTTTCCTCCAGTGGCGATGGCGGCTATTTCAGTTTGTTATTCCACACCAACTCACGCTTCCGAACCAGCCCCGACCTCAGGAGGCTTCCCCAAGTCCACCCTGCGCTTGTCTTCCTTCGCTTTTGGCTCGGCCTCCATATCCCATGGCTTTGGCCGCAACACACTGGTCGTCGTCCCCACGAGACGCATCGTCCGACAAAAGATGGCCGATAACTCATCAGTCTCTGCTCCTTTAACCCCCCGATCGAAGTACACTCCTCCTCTCGTATTAATATTAAAGAAGAAAAATAAAAAAGTAAAAAAACACAATCTTCTGTTTTATTATTTTATTTGAGAGAGAGCCCTCCTTCCCTTCCTTGTACAAATAATAAATCTTATGTTTTTACATATGCAATATTAAATTGCTTGCCGCCGTGAAAAATAAAATAAAATATAAAATTCAGGGTCGGAAGGCATACGATTTCAGTGTTCGTTGGGGATGAAAGCGGGATGATAAATAGGATTGCGGGAGTCTTTGCAAGGAGGGGATATAACATCGAGTCTCTAGCTGTTGGTCTCAACAAGGACAAGGCACTCTTTACTATTGTTGTCTCTGGGACTCCAAAGGTTCTTCAGCAAGTTATAGAGCAGCTTAACAAACTCGTTAACGTTTTGAAGGTTCTACTTTCACTCCTCATCGCGCTGATTCTTCTAATTTCTTTTGTGTTTTCAATCATTGTTCTCTCTACCTACCAGGTAAATGTTTTCGTTATTACTCATTTCCTTGTTCTTTTACTTCTTATTTGGTTTCAGGTTGATGATCTTTCGACTGAGTCACAGGTAGAACGCGAACTAATTCTTGTAAAAGTGAATGCTGAACCACAGTATCGCGCTGAGGTAGTTACAAAATGATTCTTGGTTGCTAAACAAATGAGAATTTTCCCAAGAACTTGAAATGAGCTGTTCAATTCGCTTCCCGTCTTTTCTTGGGCTACCGATTAATTCTTTTTTTCGGGGGTCTTAAAAATTTCAGATCATGTGGTTAGTGGACATCTTCAGAGCAAAAATTGTGGATATCTCAGAACATTCACTAACTATTGAGGTGATTTCACTGCCTTTCAGTATCATAGTTTTAAGAGTGTTGTGAACTGTGAGTACCGAATCTTCAAAGTTGCATTGTTAAGATGATTGAGCAAGTCATATGGAGACGCTTGTTATATGTCTGTTTCCCTGGAATAAAATGAAGAACATGAACATTTTAGCATTGATAAAAATGGATCTTTAAATTCTAAACTGATGTTTTTAAGAGTTCAAAGCATGCCGTCAGAGCAACATTTTGTTGGAAATTTCTTTGTAAAATCCATATGAATGTGTACTGTAGGTATTCTAGTCCCTCATATACTGGCAGGTTCTGACTGAAATTCTTAAATGGTTCTGAACTAGTGATTGCTCTGAAATAAGTGGGAGATAGAATCACTAGACAGGCTTTGATGAGACCTATTGAAACTCTGCACTTTTCCAGTATCTTTATGGAATGAGCATCTATATACTATGTTTCATTTTGACTTGCAGTTATTTTACTAATTTTTTGAAGTTTATAAGATTATGATACGTGTGATGCTTATGGTTCCTCTAGGTAACTGGAGATCCAGGCAAAATGGCTGCTTTACAAAGAAATTTAGGCAAGTTTGGGATCAGAGAAATTGCCAGAACTGGAAAGGTTAGAATATAGAAAGTATAAAACCTTGATCATGGAATTTAGCTCATTCTTTTTATTTTTTACCAATGGCTCGAATCGATAAACTTGTTAAGGATTTATTTGATGTCCTAATATCTGGTACTATTTGTATTAATAGATTGCATTGAGGAGGGAAAAGTTGGGCGCAACTGCTCCATTTTGGCGATATTCAGCAGCTTCATATCCTGATCTTGAAGGATCAATGCCTGTTGGAGCTCTTGTGGGGGTGGAAAACAGATCAATTAATAGTGAATCTAATATCTCTGCAGGAGTATGTAATATTGAAGGCTCGCCTTATGTTTTTCACCCTAGGCAAACATGCCAGGCTTTTCGCTTTTGTTTCCTACTTCTCTTCAATATGAGTTTATATGAGCTTAATCATCATCTAATTTGTTTTGAATTACAAATCTTATGATCTTAACCGATGAAATTGTTCAGGGTACATACTGCTTTGCTTGTACACATCATACATGTATTGTGAATAAAAAAAATCTCTCTTGTTACTCCAAAGTAGTTGGATTTTAGATTGGAATATATCCTGCTAGAGAATTGCTAAATTTGCAATGTTTTTTTTAACTTGCTACATTCAGTTGTCAGGAAACACTTTGAAATTTGAATGCAATTACTGCTATTTTCTATAATCTTGCTACATTGAACTGGTTGTTTTTATACAAGTGAAATTTTTATTGACCATAGATTCATAATTTGATATTTGTTTGTTTGTTTGTTGATGAAGGGTGATGTTTATCCTGTGGAGCCATCTGATACCTTTTCAGTCAGTCAAGTCTTAGATGCTCATTGGGGTGTTCTTAACGATGAAGATGTAAGAGCTACTGCAACTGCTATCTGATTGTATTGGTTTTTTCTCTGTAAAGTATCTATCGTTAAGAATATGCCGGCATATGATTCGTTTTGTGGAATTAGTATCTAAGCACCAATTCTTTCCCTGTGGGTGAATTTTCCCTACATAATTGGCCACTCGAGATGATGTTTATAAAATAAAAAGTTTATTTCCTTAACATGCTTGTTTCTTGACTTGTTACTTGCAGACAACCGGTCTTCGATCACACACTTTGTCCATGCTTGTAAATGATGTTCCGGGCGTTCTTTACATTATTACTGGGGTTTTTGCTCGAAGGGGCTACAACATTCAGGTATGTACTTGTTCTATTTTTCAATTTTCCTATGTTAAAAGAATATTTATAAATATTTCTTTGTGTTTCTACTTTCGTTTCAAGGTTTTGACATTTGGTCAACTATGTTCACTTCTTGTTATCAGAGTTTAGCTGTTGGCCACGCAGAAGTCAAGGGCCTCTCTCGTATTACTACTGTTGTTCCTGGTACAGATGAATCGATTAGCAAGCTGGTACAGCAACTTTATAAGCTTGTTGATATTCATGAGGTGAGAATTTTTTGCAATTAAAAAGAAACACATACTGGTTCTAATCTGTTCTTATTGAAGGAAAGCTATGCATAATGCTTTAATATGAATTCCAATTTTGTATGTGCAGTGTTCTGCTCTGCACCTCATATATGTTTGTCTAGGTCTTTCTTTTTCCCCTTTTCTTTTTATTTTTCCCTGGTTTTACTTTATACCAAATATTAAAAACCTAATGGTGACGGATAAAAGGCCGGGGAACATTATACTACATGGGGTACCTCTATAACATTAACATGGCTTATTGTCTCACTTTCAAACTCTGCACCCTTTAAATATAAGGGAATTACCTCCTTTAAATCCTTCTTCCTTTAAATATAGTGATGATATATTGATTATCATTTTGGCCGTGCAAGAGTTGTGTCCTTCATGGTATGGAGCAAAAATATTCTGGTTAAAAACTTGTTTGTTAAGTGGGCATTGGTTTAACAAAGAGTTGGTGAGTTATTCAGGTTCGGGATATTACCCACTTGCCGTTTGCTGAGCGGGAATTGATGTTGATAAAGATTGCTGCAAATGCTGCTGCTCGACGAGATGTCCTTGACGTTGCTAACATTTTTAGGGCCAAAGCTGTTGATGTCTCGGACCACACAATAACCCTTGAGGTACATTCCATTTCCATTTCTAGATATTATTTATGTTAAAATCTTACTATGCTTTTATTGGCTTGTTTTAATTTGAACCCATGTTTGTTGGTGTTCGTCTTATTGCTTATTGACTAGGTTAAAATGAGGATTTTGGATTTCTTTTTATCTATAAAATAAAAAAGTTGTTGATAAGTAGTGCATTAACAATTTAGGTTTGGTTGAAGTTGGGTTGGTGTGGCATTCTCTCCAGTTATTCATTTAAAATGAACATACGCTGTCCTGTTTGATTGTTGTATTCTAATAAATCCCTGTTGATTTGATTACGTTTCAATAATTCTCAGCTTACAGGAGATTTGGACAAAATGGTTGCATTGCAAAGACTGTTAGAGCCCTATGGCATTTGCGAGGTTTGTCTTATAATCGTTGTTCGATTCTGCATTTGTCTCAGTCTTTTTAATGCAACTCTTGGTCCTAAATGATATTCACATGCTTTTGATCATATTCATACCTCTTTTAGGTGGCAAGGACAGGACGAATTGCTTTGGTGCGTGAATCAGGTGTGGACTCCAAATATCTCCGAGGATATTCTTATCCTCTTGTAGTTTGACATTTTATGCAGCCTGGCAGGAGCAGTTAAACAAGCATAACTTTTTTTTTTACTAGGAGTATTTTTTATGTTAAACTCGGTCTGTTGCAATTCTTTTTTGTGTTTCGAGTTTCCGTTTAGATAATAATGACAATGAATATTGTGGAAAGAGTTTTTTGTTCATTTGCAAGATAATATACTCTTTATTGCAAAGCATAATTTTATGTGGATGAGGACCTTTCCTTGTTCCTACTACGTCTCCACTTTAACATTCATAGAGGAAAACAGCACATTCAAGCAAAACAGACTTGGTCAAACAGAATAAATAGGCACAAAAAACTCCCCCATAAATGTCTACATAAAGGTTCATTTTGTTGCAGGCGATGAGGCTTTTAAGTAGTTTGTCTATGAACATGTTTGTAGAGGTAGAGCATGTCATTCACAAGAAACTACAACTACTTGTTTACCGACATTTCGGCCAGTGAAGAGGCCGATCAAAGCAGATGGAGCATTCTCGAGGCCTTCCACTATGTCTTCCACATATTCAATCTTGCCTTGTTTGATGTAAGGTAGAACCAATTCAAGAAACTTAGGGTAGAGGTTATAATAGTCGGAGATGAGGAATCCTTGCATGTGGATGCGTTTCCCAATCAGACTCATTAAGTTATGCACACCTTCAGGCTTCTCAAGGTTGTACTGTGAGATCATCCCACAAACTGCAATGCGTCCATTGATCCTCATGTTGAGTAACACTGCATCAAGCGTCTTTCCCCCAACATTCTCAAAGTAGATATCTATACCTTCAGGGAAGTACCTGTCAAATCAACCAAACAAAAAAAGTGTGAAAATGTACTTGGTTGTCCAGCTAAGCGGGAACAACAGAAGTCTAGCTCCTCATAATCATTTAAAAACATAAGCTTCATAATAATATTTCAATGCTATGATTTAAGGTGTAAATGATAACTGACCTTTTCAATGCGGCGTCCAGATCAGACTCTTCTTTATAGTTGAAAGCCTCGTCAAACCCAAACTTGTTCTTCAACAAATCAACCTGACCTTGCAGAAACAATTATAGACAAATGGAAATGTTACAAAAAAAGTAGTAAGCAATTGGTTTCGTCAGGATCCAGCAAGCAACAGGCTTAGACCCCCATAGTAATATTGAAATTGTGAATGTGTTGGCAACCAGCACAATGACAGTTAAGAATTAAATATCAACAGAAAAAAAAAATCATATAGCGATGGAGAAATACAATTTGGAATAATTCATGGCAGGCAATCCTCTGAGTCTGAGTACATGGAAAGCCTATGGATTTGACACACTTTCATTTAGTCTGGCACATTCAAGGCTGTTTTAGAATATGGAATACAGCTAATTGGATGCTATAATGAGAAAGAACATTGGTCAACCATCAATACTTTACTGTTATAGGGTAAACTGGATAATGACTCCAGTTTCTTGAAAATTTATGATTCATAGATTTCCAAATTAATGGAAATTGTCAGCCATGGAACGGAAACTACCAACATCCATTGTCATATTATGTACTTATAACTAAACAACAACTTGTTACCTTTTCCTTGCTCCCGGCACTCCCAACAACATAACAACCCAACAACTTTGCAAACTGGCCGACAAGCTGACCAACTGCTCCAGATGCTGCTGAAATGAATACACGCTCTCCTTTCTTAGGAGAGCAAATCTCATGAAAACCGACATATGCAGTCATACCAGGCATACCTGCATAAGCGTATGAAAAAGATCAGCTTTCAGCATCAAGCAGGGCATATCATTAATTGTCAAAATATGAATCTCAGTACTATAATTGTAGTCTGGATAACCACAAAACTGCACTATCAAAATATTAAAAAAGAAGAAAAAGTATTAACAGCAGCAAATAGGATTGTATTTACCTCTATTACAAGAGTATGAAAAAAAAAAAAAAAAAAACATTTCACTTAACCATGATTTTGGCAGCCACCGGGAGCAGGATATCAAGAAATCAAATTGCAAGGAATCATTTCATACAGTAGATCATTCAAAAACATATTTTGGTTTATCACTTCAAGTATAAAGATTGGTTATGAAGAAGTAATTATTATCACTACTCAAATAACTGAACTACAACACAACGTTCATGTTCACAGAGAAATTAACTATGACTACAGAATCTCCAGTCACAGAAATTCATGTCATACTATTCAATTCTTTGGTCCTATAGAGGTTAGAGAAGTAATAAAAATTCAACATAAACTACGTAAAATTACTATTTGAGTAATGAATAATACATATCAGATATGGTCTCGTAGCATTGGTTAAAATCTCTCTTAGACCTCAAATGCTATAGAACGCGAAATAGATTTCCAACACTTGTCAAAGTATTTAGCATTTTAGCAGAGATAGGAAAGGAGATTACCCAGAAGTCCAGTATAATAAGACAGAGGCACATCAGTATGTTGAATTTTGAACAGGGCTTGTGTTTCAGTGATGATACTGTATTCTTCCCACCCCGTTAATCCCCAAACCAAGTCGCCTTCCTTGAAGTTTGGATCCCCAGAATCCAATACTTTAGCCACTCCATACCCAACTATAGGCTGCACCGTTTCAAATCGAAGTTAAAACACATGCAAGACAATCAATATTTACCACCAGCAATTATATTCGTTTAAAGTTTTTCAAATAGTCAACCCATAAATATCCTAAAAGTCGGACATTTACTAAACCAATTCAGTTAGCTTCCACGAAAAGAAAAATAAGGCATCCAAATTGCCATGGCAGAGATATTGGTCTTCTCTAACTTGATAAAGCGTGTTGCATTGCCATAATACACACACATACACACCAAAAGTATGAGGTTCCCACATTCAAATAAAAATAGAACAGAGGAGGACCCAAGTGGAGTCAGAAATTAATTAACACATAATTGATAATCGAAAGGGGATTCATGAGGAATCCACGATTAATTAAAGAAATAAAAAAATGAAGGAGATGATTATGAAGAGGGACTCACAGAGCCGGGGTTGAAGGACTCGACATAAAAAGAAGCGTGGGGTTTCCTCATGCGGGTAATCATGTAAGGATCGCAGGACAGATAAAAGTTCTTCAGGAGAACCCCAGAAGACCCAGTCGAAGGAAGCTTGAGCGGGAGAGAGAGAGTGGAAGCGGTGATGGACATGTAGGATTCGTCGGGAAAACCAGACACATAGTCCCTCAGAATCACCTGCTTGTTGCTCACTTGGGCGGCCATTCTTTATGATTTTGCCTCAGAATCACTCTAATATTTTTTGCTATTATGATAAGAAAGACCATTATGTATCAGATTTGGTCTTCTTTTTATGAAAAATAATGTCTTTGTTATAATATATATATATATATATATATATATATATATATAGCAGCGGAGGCGACGAGGAGCGTATGTAAGATATAAGTGAAAACGCTGAGGGTGAGCGTGACATTGGTTGGAAACGAATGACGGATGGGGTGTCGCCAACTCGGCATTCACATTTCGTCCATGCATGCGTCATCTCTTTTTATTACTTGTTCAGTTGTTTGTTTCCGGCGTATATTTGCTCTTTTTGCTCGCGCGCGCTTCTCTCTCTTTGTTTTGGGTAAAACGCGCTTCTCTCTCTCTCTCATATATTTCTTTCTTTTTATGTGCTATGACCATGTACTAGTATAGTATGTTAATTGTTATGGAAATTTTCATGTAAGTCTAAGTTTTTAAATTGGATTAAGGCTATTAAATGTCTAAATAATGTGGTGGCCAGACAATTAAGTTATTTAAAATACAAAACAAATATAAAATCATATTATTTGTCATTCATCCGTTAACTAGGGTTTATCTTTAATGATCATAGCCTTCAATTTTGAAGATATATAAAAACAACATGAAAATTTTAGAGAGAGAGAGTTACACGCAGTCTAAAAAAAACTACAAGCCACCAACTCACATCAATTTTCTCATTTTTTCCCTAGGTATTCTTGGGCAGCCACATTTCTCCCCTTTTCCAAGGCAAATCAAGACCAATTTTGACTAATATATAAAGCACTGTTCATCTTTCCAATTTTTTCTAAGCAACAAGAAAATCATTTTTTTTTTCCATTCCTACTTCCATTTTCAACCATTTTTAATTAATTATGGAGAATGTTTCTGACTTTGGCATTGAAAGAGGAACGCCGACCACTACGCCGACGCCTCTCTGACGGGTTTTCTCCTTTTTTGCAGAACCGAAGCATTGCGAGGACGGCTCTCTGAAAAATTGCCACAATATAATGGCGCTGTCTGTGAGAAACGTTTTTCCCTTTTTGTTTTATGTTTGTGGTGGTTCTTAGTTTGTGAGTTAGTTTTTCATTTTCTTTGCAAACCGTTGAGCCTCCATTTCATGTTTTCAGTTCATTTTCCATCTTTGTACCTTACTATTTCTACTCCATCCTAAGTGTTGTTTGGCGTTGAGTTTTGCTTTCGGTTTCTCGTTTTTGAATATTGTTGGTTGTTGTTGTTTTCACTTTGTTGGTTTTCGGATTCTTAAGTTTTGCTCCTTTTTCATTTGACTTCATTCATTTTCGTTTCGAAATGTCAATTGAGTTTACATTACTCCTCTCATTTTTAACTTTGTGTCTATCTTGTTTTTGTTTATGGAAGTTTATTTACAGTGCTATTTGGCTGAAAAGAAAATAAAATAAAAAGGAGCTGAGATTCAGCTACTGGACGAGCCGTTTTAGTCTAGCTCAGAACGGTCCTAGACCTGGAATTTCGAAAAAGATCACTGCTGGAAAGGTTGCTGAGTCCCAGCTACTGGAAAACTTGCTGAATTTCAACTGCTGGATGAGCCGCCTCAATCTAGCTCTGAACAGACCTGGACCTGAAATTTTGGAGGAGATCATTATTGGAAATGTTGTTGAGTCCCAGCTGCTGGAAGACCTGCTGAATTTCACCTAGTGGACGAGCCGCCTCAGTCTAGCTCTGAACAGACCTGGACGTGGAATTTTGGAGTAGATCACTACTGGAAAGGTTGCAGAGTCCTAGCCGCTGGAAGACCTGCTGAATTTAACCTCTTGGAGGAGTTGTCAAGCTCCAGCTCTAGACGGACCTGAAACTTCGGAAGAAAGTGCTGTTGAAATTTTGCTAATGGACGAGCTGCCTCAGTCCAGCACCGGACGGACTTGAAACTCTGGAGGAGGTTGTTGCTGAATTCTAGGTGCTAGAACATGTGCTGAGTTCCAGCTCCGGATTGTTGCTGAATTTTAGCTCCTGAAGGAGTCGCCAAGTTTCAGCTCCGGGAGTACCTGAAACTTTGGAGGAGATCGCTGCTGAAAAAGTTGCTGAGCCTCAGCTGCTGGAAGAGTTGTTGAGTTCCAGCTTTGGATTGTTGTTGAATTTCAGTTCCTTGAGGAGTCAATAAGAACCAGCTCCAAAGAATCTAACTGAAAGAGGAGAAGTCTAGCTGCAGCACCTGGAGTGGTTGTCCAATTTCAGCTCTGGAGAAACCTGCCTCCTACAGCAGTTGACAAATTTAGTCAGGAGCGGATTCTACCATGTGTTAACGCTGACAAAAGAAAATGTCGGATACCCATATGGAGCAACAAGGTGCACTGGAGGGAGCTTAACCGTCCAATAGAAGAGCTAGGGGAAAGAGATCTATGAGAACCAGCTCCGTTCCAAACCAAGAAACTTTAGCCACAGCAGCTGAACCGACAATACTACCTTCACAATAGCTATTGTTATCTTAGAGATGAAGTGCAAGACGGGTAGCACCACGCTCAGAGTGAGCCCGACTATATGATTTAGAGAATCAAATGGACCAGATCCTCAATTGTTTTGAGCGCAATCAACAGACCCACTGCGAGCCTAATTCCAAAACCAAAAAGAGTCCAGCTCTAGTAGACTCTCCACGATCCCATGTTGACTCTCGGACTTGTGGAGATGGGGGAGTATCGGAGGAGGAGCTGGGGACTCAAGTCAAGAGCCTATACCAACACAACCATGCCAAGTCTGGGTCGTCAAAGGAGTACCCAAGGCCACTTTAGAGCGGACCAAGAGAAATGGGAACTACCCGTCTGTGGAGAGTCGGCAAATGGGAGATGAGCGAGGCAGCTCCCGGATGACGACGGTGAGCGATACTTTTTCCTCTTCAAACGATAAGTTGGACAAAGATCATCTCAGCCTATCCTTCGATACAAAAAAGCTGGCAAGCGAAGAGAATAATCGAGCACAAGTACAAAATGAACATGTAAGGTGAGCTTAACAAGATAACGAGATGAGGCAATCCTAGCTCCAACAAGACATGAGAGAGTTGAGAATGGAAAATAAGAACATGTGAATCGAAGCTGAGAAGAGCAGAACGCTGGAGGATGAGGAGAGCATGAACCTTTACAACCAACATAGACATCAGACCTTCGGAGGTGACCAGACTCCTAGCCCACCCTTTTATGCCTATAGCCCAAGGGCAGGACAAACGACATCACCTTTTGTAGAGGATACTTGTTGGGCTGTTCCACTGAAGAATATCAGAATTCTAAACTTGGAGGAATACGAAGGTAGAATTGATCCAGCAGAATATTTGGAGGCTTATAAAGTATGGATGGAGTTTAAAGTAGCTGAAGATGCCATCATGTGCCGAGCTTCCCCTTAATGTTAGGAGGAGTGGCGTGAACCTGATTTACCAACTAATGACTTGGGTCGATCATTTCTTTCAGTCAGTTAGAAAATGCCTTTGTGACACAATTTATAGGAGCTCGACTAGTCAAAAAGACACCATTCCATTTACGTCAATCATACAGAGGGAGGATGAATCTCTGAAGGCTTATATTAAGAGGTTTACAGAAGCAATGGTGCAAATAGAAGGTTGCATGGATGATCGAGCCATGCAAGCCATGCAGGATGGAGTGCGAGATAAGGACTTCATTCGAACTATAGCCAAGATCATGCCTTGGACATTCTCAGAGATGTTAGTAGAAGCCCACAAGCATATCTCAGAGGAAGAGATTATTAAGTCACGCAGGAATCATAATAAAAGAGAAAATCTAGCATTGAACAAAGTCAATTGAGATGAAAATAGAACCGAAGGATGTCCATGAGATCTAACAAGAAGATTTGAAACATATAAACATCTAAATGCTGCTTACTCAGAGGTGCTCATGCAAATTAAAGATCGTGATATCTTAAAGAGGCCAAATCCGATAGTGACTGATAGGCATAAAATGTTAATGTCTTTATGCCACTTTTATATTGAATTTAGCTAGTTTATAATTAATTGTTAATGAAAAGTACTTAATTACTGTATTTTTCTATTTTCAGTAAAAGAAATATTAAAGCTGAAATTACTGTATTTCTGCGCAATCTTTATTGAGAAAATCATATCTAGAGCTACACTTTGAGGTTTTGTTCGATTCAAGTTTCTAATGATTCCTGATTAAATATGATTCAATTCTGTAAAGTTTCATTTCAATTGGTTTGGCCAATTAATACCAGTTTGATTTACAAAATCAATATTTCCAACAGCTGCGGTAGATTTACACCATCTCGGAGAAATTAGAATTTGAGTGTCTTCCCGATGTCCAATTTGTGTAAACAAGATATTCCTAAAAATATAATACATATACCTGACTTTTACAACTAGAATTAGTGCATTCAGAGTTCATTTGGTCATCCAAAGTGTGCTTGGAATATGCTAATGGTCAATTAAGATATAAAAGGAAATTATTTTGGTTTACTAGGATGATATTGATGATTGGACTGCAATGTCATCACACTCCAGCCATGTGTACGAAATTTGCCACATCATATGCTACATGGAAGGTCAGATCATTCTAATCATACTAATTGGAATAATATTTTGAATAAAAGAAATTAGAATTAAATACAAATTTGATTCCTAAGAAGATAATGAATGTTTCCTTAAACCTAGTGGGAACATGAGACACAAAATACACTTGTACCTTTGAGGTGGCCAGCCATGCTAGGGAATTATGAGAGTTTGAGATCATGTATACATATTATCTCCTATATTCTCTAGGTTTTAGAAGGACTCTAGCGTTAAACCTCTCATAAACTTTTCCTTTAAATACATTGCTACTTTAAGAGTAAAAATCATTCTTTCACACACATAATTCACCACCAGTCCTCACGACTGCAACTTCACTCCCTCTCTCATAGCCGCAGCTCTCTCTTCCCCTTTCTCCTCGTTCTCACGGCAACAATAATTTTTCTTAGGTTTTATGTTCAGTTCTTAAGAGTTTTTATATAGAAATGTTGTGATACACATAGAAAAGTTCAAGGAGAATTCGGCCAGCCTTGGAGGATCCAACCTTGTGACTTTGATCATAGTTTGGAGAAGCCTAGAAAAGAAGATTGAAGAACAAATTCCAGCAATCATCAACTATGGATTTGATCTCTTTACTCTTAATCTCTTTGTTGTTGTCTTTTAATTATTTGATGGATAATTCTAAGATCATGTGTAGCTAATTTTCTATGAGGATTATGATGTAACCCTATTATGACTATTTAGTGTTTAATGCATATTTAAGTTTGATTCATATTTAAGGTTAATATTTCATTGTAGTTCTTAATTCTTCCATGAAAAGGTGGATTGATTTAGTATTTATATTAGCTTAAGAATAAGGGATATAAATATGGATGGACAATGAAATACATGGTTAGAGGAATATTGCATATCTTAGTGACAACTTTGACAAGAACATATTGGGTTCGCATGTTTTAGGGCTTAATTTTCGATATTTAGATTAGGGATAATTAAATACCTTGTGCTTGTTAAATTAGAATGCATTGAGGAATCAACTTCTAGTCACTTATGGTTAAATGGGGGTTAACCTATGAATCTAAAATGCATTAGGGCTAAATAGGAGTAATAATGGTGAAGTCATGATCTTTATTTTTTTAAAACCTTTAGAATATTTACTTGCTACCTTCTTTAATTTTTATTATTGCTTTGCTTTAATTCACGCTTGGTTACTCAACAACGAACTTTCAAACAACTCTCTTTACTTTTGTTAAGTTTAGTTTACAATTGATTTAAATTTACTACTAGAGACATTATTTATCGTGAGATCGATATCGGTTTTCGTTATAAAAAGAATCTACTTTATTACTTGTTGATTCATGCACTTGCAAGTTAATCTAAAATATACCACAACAAGTTTTTGGCGCCGTTGCCAGGGAATAATTATTTCTAGTTTTGAATTTGAATATATTGTTAATTAAATTACTGTTTTTAATTTAATCTTTTGTTTATGTTTTTTTGTAGGTTCGGTTTTAACCATCAAAGAACAATGAATGGAGAGATTTTTTGGATCCAAAGCAATCCAATTCGAGTTTGACGAAGGAAGAAATCGAAGTAGCTAAGTTTTTATTTTTGTTTGTTTTTAGGGTTTGCGGTTTATAAAAAAAAAATTATTTTGTTTACTGTTTTGTTTTGATTGATTTACTGCATTTGATTTCTGTTTAGTTTACTGTCTGTTTAATCTTTAGTTAAGACTATTAAAAAAAACTACACTTTTGCTTACTGTTTTAATTCGTTTTTGCTTATTGTTTAATCTGTTTTAGTTGCTGTTTAGTGTTTACTTTTGCTTAATTTTTGTGTTTACTTCAAGTCTAATTTGATTTGCATCTAGCTTTAAGTTTTGTGAGTTAATTAGTTTGTTTTAATTCTGTTTTTATTATTAATTTCAGATGCTGATTTTTTTTTTTTTTTTGTGTGTGTGTTAAGTTACTATTTTATTTTTTCAGTTTGTTTATTTGTTTTATTTTATGAGTTTTAATTCTGAATCTGAATTTTCTGAGAGAGATCTAAGGAGATTAATGAGAGAAGAAGTTAGAGAAAATTTATTTAGAAATACCAAAAATAATATGGAAAACCAAGGTAATCCAGTAGTTCCTGACATTCCTATTAACCAAAGTTATAGGTCTATTAGGGATTATGTTGCACCTAAAAAAGTTGAGGATATGTCATGTATTAGGAGACCACCTATTGATGCACCTAGCTTTAAGGTCAAACATATTACCATGTCTATGCTCAACAACTACCAATTTGGAGGGTTACCAAGCGAGGATCCTAACCAACAAATATTGAATTTCTGTGATGTATGTGAGTTAATGAAATACAATGGGATTACTGAAGACGCTATAAAACTTAGGTTGTTTCCTTTTACCTTAAGGGATAGAGCCAAAAGTTGGTTGCAATCTTTACCCTCTGAGAGTATTGTCACTTGGGATGACTTAGCCTTTAAGTTTCTAAACAATTTTTTTCCACTTATTAAAACCACCAAGCTTAGGAATAAAATTAGCATTTTTCACTAATTTGCTAGAGAGTCTTTATATGAAGCTTGAGAAAGGCTAAAAGAACTACTTATGAAGTGTCCACACTATGGGATGCCCATTTGGAGTCAAGTCCAAACTTTTGCTGCTGCAGGTGGTACTTTATTAAACAAGTCCCAAGATGATGCATACGAACTACTGGAGGAGATGACAATCAACAACTCGCAATGGGCAAATGAAAGAAGTCAAAACCTAAAGAAGACCATGGTTGTCCATGAAGATGATAAGATAGACAAATTGAGTTGTCAAGTTGCAATGCTTACAAAGCAACTTGAAACCTTGGGTTCCAACAATTATACTAATATTTCTAATATTAATTCTTGTGAGGGGGATAATCATGAAAGTATAAATTGCCATTTAGAAAATTCTAATGAAACTAATGATGTGAATTTTGTAGGGAATTTCTGATAAGGCAATAGTAACAACAATCCTTTCTCCAACACTTACAATTTAGGATGGAGGAACCATCAAAAATTCTCATGGAGAGAAAACTCAAACACCCAAGGATAACAACAACAAAAATGGATCTATCAAGTTCCATCTCAACAACACCAACAATTTCAATCATTGAATTTCCAAAAAAATTCTCAAACTCAATCTACACATTTATCTCATTCTGTTTCTTTATTTGAGCAAGATATGGTTAAAATGAATGAAACTTATAGTGCTCATATGCAGGAAACAAATGCATCAATAAAGGGATTAGGAATGCAAGTGGGGCAACTCGCTCAAGCTATCAAAAGACCTATGGGCACTCTTTCAAGCCAAACCGAAAAGAAATGGAAGAAAGTTGGAAGATCTCCCAATCAAAGAGGAGTCCCAAAGTGCTAAAGATAAGAAAATTAAGGCAAAACCGAAGCAACCATCTTAGAGGAATGCCCAAAGGAAGATCGTGCCAATGAGGGAAACCGGCAAACACTTTCGAAAATTGAGGCTAAATTTGAAGAATAGTTTGAGGAAAAGGATCCAAGTGAAGATAGCTGGACCTACAATGAAGAGGTTGAAAGAAAAATGATAGTAAAAAAAGAGACAGCTTTGGAAAAAGAAAAATTAACACAAAAATGGAGGTAGTGGCCGAATTAGTCACAAAGGATGCCATGGAATTGGATGAGCCAATTGAAGAAAGTGCTAAGGAAATCATAGGTTCTAATGATATTGGTGAAGATAGTGAAGAGGTATACATGCCCAAGCATCTTATTTTGGAAGAAGAGTCAAGTGAAGAAATGGATGAAACATGAGGTGAATCAAAAGAAAGTAGTGCTTTTAATGAAAATGATTTTCATCCCATGTATGACCTTAATCAAGTGTATGAGGGATACACTTACTTTGATCAAAAATTGTTTATGGGGAATCTTAGAGAGATCGAGGTCGAAAGGAAGAGATTAGAAGAAGAGAGAAAAAGAAGAAGAGTGCCAAGAGTTTCCAAAGAAACTACAAAATCCAGAAAAATTTACTTTTGATTGCAAAATTAAAAATGTTAATTTTTCTAATACTTTATGTGATTTTGGTGTTGTCACTAATATTATGTCTTTTTCTATTTGCATGAGTTTAGGTTACAAATGGCTCGTCGAAACCAACGAAGATATTACTTTGGGTGACAACACTCATGTTAAAATGGAAAGTATATTGTAGAATGTTCGCATCAAGGTAGGATCTCTTGAGTATGTGCTGAATTTTAGAGTCATAAAAATGAAAGATCCTAATGCTTCATTGATCTTTGGTAGGCCTTTCTTAGTTATTAGCAGAACTAGAATTAATTTAGAGAAGAAAACATTGGATTGACTAAGTGAAGATGGCCCTACTAAGGAAATATTTTATATGGATAAGCCTTCTTTAGTAAAAAAAGGAAGAAAAAGATAAGATGACTCATAATATGGAAGACAAATGAAGGTTTGAGATCACTTGCATCATTAGTTGAGCTGAATTGTCTCATTGCTTATGTGATTTGGGTGCTTCTATTAATGTTATGGCAATACACTTGCAAGAAAACTAAGTTTGGAATTGACACCGACTACTATGATAGTGAATATGGCCGTGAACATTAAAGTGGAAGTTGGTATGTTTTCCTTCTTAGTTGATTTTGCAATATTTCATGATACTAGTGGAATTATTTTAGGGCGCCCATTTCTAGCTACAAGCAAAGTAACTATTAATGTTTGCAAGGGTACTTTAAAGTTGAGACATGGTTCGAGAATGTAAATGTTTTATATGTATGAACCAATGAAGTCTAAAAGCCTCAAGCTTCCTAGAGAAAAATCAAATTTGGAGATGTAAGATGATGGAGGCAACCCAAGGAAGAAACTAAGATAAGCTCCACAAGAAAGTCAAGTTAAAGACTTGAAACAAGCGCTTTTTAGGAGGCAATCCAAAGTTTAAAAGTATTTGTTTTTAATTTTTAATTTCTTTTTAGTTGATTTTATTTTGTGTGGAAAGAGTTTTCTGTTCATTTGCAAGATAATATATTCTCTTCATTGCAAAGCATAATTTTATATGGATGAGGATGTTTACTTCTTCCTACTGCGTTTCAACTTTAACATTCATAGAGGAAAACAGAACATTCAAGCAAAACAGACTTGGTCAAACAGAATAAACAGGCACAAAAAACTTCCCCATAAATGTCTACATAAAAAGGTGCATTTTGTTGCAGGCGATGAGGCTTTTAAGTAGTTTGTCTATGAACATGTTTGTAGAGGTAGAGCATGTCATTCACGAGAAACTACAACTACTTGTTTACCGACATTTCGGCCAGTGAAGAGGCCGATCAAAGCAGATGGAGCATTCTCGAGGCCTTCCACTATGTCTTCCACATATTCAATCTTGCCTTGTTTGATGTAAGGCAGAACCAATTCAAGAAATTTAGGGTAGAGGTTATAATGGTCAGTGACGATGAATCCTTGCATGTGGATGCGTTTCACAATCAGACTCATTAAGTTATGCACACCTTCAGGTTTCTCAAGGTTGTACTGTGAGATCATCCCACAAACTGCAATGCGTCCATTGATCCTCATGTTGAGTAACACTGCATCAAGCGTCTTTCCCCCAACATTCTCAAAGTAGATATCTATACCTTCAGGGAAGTACCTGTCAAATCAACCAAACAAAAAAAGTGTGAAAATGTACTTGGTTGTCCAGCTAAGCGGGAACAACAGAAGTCTAGCTCCTCATAATCATTTAAAAACATAAGCTTCATAATAATATTTCAATGCTATGATTTAAGGTGTAAATGATAACTGACCTTTTCAATGCGGCGTCCAGATCAGACTCTTCTTTATAGTTGAAAGCCTCGTCAAACCCAAACTTGTTCTTCAACAAATCAACCTGACCTTGCAGAAACAATTATAGACAAATGGAAATGTTACAAAAAAAGTAGTAAGCAATTGGTTTCGTCAGGATCCAGCAAGCAACAGGCTTAGACCCCCATAGTAATATTGAAATTGTGAATGTGTTGGCAACCAGCACAATGACAGTTAAGAATTAAATATCAACAGAAAAAAAAAATCATATAGCGATGGAGAAATACAATTTGGAATAATTCATGGCAGGCAATCCTCTGAGTCTGAGTACATGGAAAGCCTATGGATTTGACACACTTTCATTTAGTCTGGCACATTCAAGGCTGTTTTAGAAGATGGAATACAGCTAATTGGATGATATAATGAGAAAGAACATTGGTCAACCATCAATACTTTACTGTTATAGGGTAAACTGGGTAATGACTCCAGTTTCTTGAAAATTTATGATTCATAGATTTCCAAATTAATGGAAGTTGTCAGCCATGGAATGGAAACTACCAACATCCATCGTCATATTATGTACTTATAACTAAACAACAACTTGTTACCTTTTCCTTACTCCCGGCACTCCCAACAACATAACAACCCAACAACTTTGCAAATTGGCCGACAAGCTGACCAACTGCTCCAGATGCTGCTGAAATGAATACACGTTCTCCTTTCTTAGGAGAGCAAATCTCATGAAAACCGACATATGCAGTCATACCAGGCATACCTGCATAAGTGTACGAAAAAGATCAGCTTTCAGCATCAAGCAGGGCATATCATTAGTTGTCAAAATATGAATCTCAGTACTATAAGTATAGTCCGGATAACCACAAAACTGCACTATCAAAATGTTAAAAAAGAAGAAAAGGTATTAACAGCAGCAAATAGGATTGTATTTATCTCTATTACAAGAGTATGAAAAAAAAAAAAAACATTTCACTTAACCATGATTTTGGCAGCCACCGGGAGCAGGATATCAAGAAATCAAATTGCAAGGAATCATTTCATACAGTAGATCATTCAAAAACATATTTTGGTTTATCACTTCAAGTATAAAGATTGGTTATGAAGAAGTAATTATTATCACTACTCAAATAACTGAACTACAACACAACGTTCATGTTCACAGAGAAATTAACTATGACTACAGAATCTCCAGTCACAGAAATTCATGTCATACTATTCAATTCTTTGGTCCTATAGAGGTTAGAGAAGTAATAAAAATTCAACATAAACTACGTAAAATTACTATTTGAGTAATGAATAATACATATCAGATATGGTCTCGTAGCATTGGTTAAAATCTCTCTTAGACCTCAAATGCTATAGAACGCGAAATAGATTTCCAACACTTGTCAAAGTATTTAGCATTTTAGCAGAGATAGGAAAGGAGATTACCCAGAAGTCCAGTATAATAAGACAGAGGCACATCAGTATGTTGAATTTTGAACAGGGCCTGTGTTTCAGTGATGATACTATATTCTTCCCACCCGGTTATTCCCCAAACCAAGTCGCCTTCCTTGAAGTTTGGATCCCCAGAATCCAATACTTTAGCCACTCCATACCCAACTATAGGCTGCACCGTTTCAAATCGAAGTTAAAACACATGCAAGACAATCAATATTTACTAATAGCCATTATAATTAAGCTTCTGGCAGTTTGGCAAGAATAAGATGAGCAATTTAAGCACGTCAAACTATTATGAGAAGACACATTAATTGGCTTACGAGGACATGAGGATCTCCTTTTCGAAATTTTTTAACTTTCCCCAATTTTACTGCTCCATTCCACAAAATCTTATATTTATTTAATGTTTTTCAAATAGTCAACTCATAAATATCCTAAAAGTCAGCCAATTTACTAAAAAAATTCAGTTAGCTTCCACGAAAAGAAAAAAAATAAATAAACAAAAAAAACTTGAAGGCATCCAAATTGGCATGGCAGAGATATTCGTCTTCTCTGCCTTGATAAAGCGTGTTACATTTCCATAATACACACACACATACGCACCAAAAGTATGAGGTTCCCATATTCAAATAAAAATAGAACGGTGTAACCCTCGTCTTGGATCATAACAGAGGAGGACCCAAGTGGAGTCGGAAATTAATTAACACATAATTGATAATCGAAAGGGGATTCATGAGGAATCCACGATTAATTAAAGAAATAAAAAAATGAAGGAGATGATTATGAAGAGGGACTCACAGAGCCGGGGTTGAAGGAGTCGATATAAGAAGAAGAGTGGGGCTTCCTCATGCGGTTAATCATGTAAGGATCGCAGGACAGATAAAGGTTCTTCAGGAGAACCCCAGAAGACCCAGTCGAAGGAAGCTTCAGCGGGAGAGAGAGAGTGGAAGTGGTGATGGACGCGTAGGACTCGTCGGGAAAACCAGACACATAGTCCCTCAGAATCACCTGCTTGTTGCTCACTTGGGCGGCCATTCTTTATGATTTTGCCTCAGAATCACTCTAATATTTTTTGCTATTATGATAAGAAAGACTATTATGTATCAGATTTGGTCTTTTTTTTTTATGAAAAATAATGTCTTTGTTATATATATATATATAGCAGAGGAGGAGACGAGGAGTGTATGTAAGATGTATGTGAAAACGCTGAGGTGAGCGTGAGATAGTTTGAAAACGAATGACGAATGGGGTGTCGCCAACTCGGCATTCACATTTCGTCCATGCATGCGTCATCTCTGTTTATTACTTGTTTGTTTCCGTCATACATTTGCTCTTTTTGCTCTCTCGCGCTTATCTCTCTCTCTATCTCTAATATATTTCTTTCTTTTTATGTACTATGACCATGTACTAGTATAGTATGTACATGATCAATTTGCTATCCAATCCCATAATTCATGGACAAATTTAATATCAAAATATAATTATAAAAAATAAAATTATATATAATTTTACCTGAAAAAGTCCAATCTGAGCGGAATTTATTCACATTGTCTGTGCTAATTTGAAAACCAAAATCTTAGGAGTTAGTACGATCTACTTTTTCCCTAGTGAGAGACGACACGTATCACGTATGGTTCTGCTCCATTTATCAACATATCTCAATCCTTGTTTTCCTTAATAAAATAAAAATATATATTTTAAACGAATTTATTTTAAAAAAAATACCAAATAAATTTATGCTTTTTTTTTTTTTTTTGCGTGGGTTTTTTGTTTCCTTCTGATTTTTCATCATGTGTGATAACTGATATATATATATATATATATATCGTAATTTTGCACAAGTAATTTTTTTAAAAACTTTAATATTATATACTTTTAGATATTGTTGTTATTATTCATGAATAATAATAAAAATTCAATTTAATTATTATGAATGATATAATTATTTAAATAAATGGTAAATAATAACAAAAAAATTATTTTGCTACTTTCCTTAATAAAATTCATTTTATAATTATAAAAAATTATTTTAAACATTTTAAATGTTAAATTTCTTTAATTTATTTTAATTTTAATAATTTATATTATATAAATTTAAATAATTTAATAAGAAAATTAGATGAATAAAATGAAAAATTAATTTTAAATTGATAAAAAATAAGAAAAATATTTCCCTACTAACATAGGTTGTTGGGTTTAGCTAACTGATGCATCTTTTTAATTTAATTCTCTATTAACGCAATTGTTTAGCTAACGCAATTGTTTCTCCCTTTTGTTCTTTTTTTGGTTATTATATATATGAGATAGTATAACTTTTTTTTGCATTACAATATTGTGAAATTAAATTTTTTTGAAAATTTAATGTTACATAGTTTTAGATAATATTGCAATTATGAATAATAATAAAATTTCAAGTTAATTATTATGAGTCTACTTTCTTGTTTAGTATAATAAAATTCATTTATATTTTTTTAATAAAATAGATGAATAAAAAAAATTATCTTGATACATTAAATTTTTAAGTTGATATTGTATTTTGAAAATATATTAAATAAGTTTTTTTACACCTCAGCACCCGACATTTTATAGTAATAATGCAATACATTTTTTGGTAAAATAATAACGTAATACATGTTAATACAATAGAGGCTAATAGAATATTGCATACTAAACATACTCATATGTTTAATAATAGTTGAAATTATAGTAAAATAGACTGTGAGTGAGATTTGGTAAGTTTATATAGGAAACAACATGAAGTGATAAGAATATGTTGCTATTTATACTTTAAAAAAAAATTTTGATGATTTGAGAAATCGTTAATTGCTGTATTGAGGTTTGGATTATTATATATTTATATATGATGTGTTAAAAAAATATGGCATTAATATTCTATCATGTATTTCAATAAAATAGTGTATATTAAGAAAAATTGTTAATTACCAAAAAACAAAATAATTTATTATAAATTTTGGGCCGTTGGAACTACAAGATTTAAGTTGAGTTATGATTAAATTCATAAACATGCATAGTAAACATATATATAGCACGTAGTAGCTGGTGGTTGCTCAATAAGATAACTACTTAAGATGACTTATGATTAAATTCATAAACATGCACATATATATAGTACGTCGTAGCTGGTGGTTGCTCAATAAGAAGGCATAAGGATGATCTCATAATGTGATCTTCATCATGTGCATTCATGGTTGGATCAGTGGATCATTAATTAGATAGCATCGTCGTGGTCATGATCAGAAGCGACCTTGACAACTTGTTTCCCAAAATTGCGACCGGAGAAAAGTCCAACGAGGGCTGCTGGAGCGCTGTCAATTCCTTGAGCAATGTCTTCGACGTAGACAATGTTGTGGTTGCGGATGTGAGGCAGCACAAAGTCCAAGTATTTGGGGTAGATGTGGTCGTAATCACGTTGCGTGAAGCCTATAATGCGGAGTCTCTTCAAGATAACCTGGATGAGATTCTGAATCCCCTGAGGCTGCGGAAGATTGTACTGAGAGATCATTCCGCACATCGCAATCCGACCGTGATCTCTCATGTTCGCCAGCACTGCTTCCAGCAATGCCCCACCCACCTGCTCGAAGTAGAAGTCTATCCCTTTTGGAAAATACCTTGTCAAAGCTGCTTCCAAATCCTTCTCTTCCTTGTAATTGAAAGCCTCGTCGAAACCCAACTTATTTTTTAACATTTGCACCTGCACATATATTTATACATTAAATATTCGCATACATATATATGTATACACATTTATAGCTAGCTAGTATTTTATAAAGTAGCACTTGACCTTTTCTTGACTCCCAGCACTTCCAACGACATAACAACCCTACAATTTAGCAAACTGACCAACAAGCTGACCCACTGCCCCAGATGCTGCTGAAACGAATACATATTCTCCTTTCTTTGGCTTATCACTCACTTCGAAGAAACCTGCATAAGCAGTCTTCCCTGCCATGCCTATTTTATACATTTGCGCATCGATTAATTATAGCACTGCTTGCGTACCCAACAGCATATCAATATTATTAATTAATATGAAACGTACCGAGAAGCCCTGTATAGTAGGAAAGGGGTACATCCGTGTGGTGGATTTTGATGACGCTTTCAAGGTCTGTGATGATGCTGTACTCTTGCCATGGGATTAAATCCCAAAACAAATCATTTTTCTTGAATTCTGGATGCCCCGACTCCACTACTTTAGCCACACCGTACCCAACAATGGGCTACATGCATTATTATTAATTATTATTATTATTATTATTTTTGTGATCAATCAGCAAGCTATATATATAATATTAATATACATATAAGATGGATGCATGATGAAATTAATATATGATATTAATTAATAAATTAAAAAAAAAAAAAAAAAAACCAACATACAGTGCCAGGGGTAAAGAAAGTATATCGGGTGAGTCCCGGAGCATTCTTCATAATGAACTGCAAGAAGGGATCGCAGGAGAGGTAGAGGGTCTTGACAATTGTCTGCTGGAGCCTCCAGTGTTATGCTGCTGCTTCTCACCAACATGTCAGACTCTCGTATGGAACCGCCAGCATTTGCATACCTTCTCAGTATCACCTGCTTGTTGCTAATTGTCCTCGCCATTTTTTACTATATCTTCTTTACCAACCCTGCTCTTTCAATAACTCTGATCGATCTATTTCTCTCTATCAATGTTTACTACTTTAATTTGTTCTTGCTGCTCTTAATTAAACTTTATATATATAGGTTTTCCAGATGATGATCATATATTATATTATTTTATTAGTGTTTTGAAATTTATGTACGTTTTCGTAACGCAGTGAATTGGAGGCTCGCTGGCTCTAGTTCCTTCCTTCCTTTGTTCACGTGACCTAATTAAGTTTACATTTCCAATTCCAATACTCCTTATTAATTGGGAGGTGCGTAATTTTTTTTTTTTGGGTGAAAATGGGAGGTGCGTAATTGCTTACGAAATGAGATTGATATTGTTCTGTGTATATATTATGGGTCAATTAGATATACAAATTAATACAATTCCCATTCCACGTGTATAGGAAAAACAAAATCAAATATTCATATTAGTTGTATTTTATTTGAAAGCCCAAATCTTACTATGTTTTTGAATTGTTCTATGAAACCTGGCCCAATCCCAATGATTACTTCCCATTGCCGTAATTTTTTGGTTGGGCAATAGCCTCAGCCACTCAGCATCAGCGTCAGCGGTGACGACAATAATCTACACTCACCAATGACGATGGAGACCTGTTCTACTAAACTATGAGCACTCGTCATGATTATCAGTCAAATAAATCCTCCTTTTTAAAAAGAAAAAAGAAGTTCAAACCCTCCTTTTTTCTTGATCCAAAAAGTATTCCACATGTAAATGTAATGGCCAATTTTTCATATACAATGCACATCCTCCTCCTAGCGGCTCTGAATTGATGTGGAAAAAGGGTTACCAGTTTAAATTGAATTGGAATTGTTCTGCTTAGCATAGATATCGTTAATAAATTTTTAGGCTTGTAAACAACGGCAGACCCCCAAAGGGCTTCCACCTCAGTTTTCACACCTTAATTTTCTTTTTCTTTTTTAAATAAAAAAATTGTTCTAAAACTGTACTTGCCTTTTTAAAATGGAAAGATTATTGGATAGAACAGATCTACCACGTTAGCTCTAAATCCTAACATGTTAAATTTAACATATATAACATGGTACTTTTAAAATTCAATATAATTACATTTTAAATTAACAAATAACCTTATCCAAGCTTATTAGTATATTAGTTTTCTTGGATGGAATAGCTGTCATTCATTTATTTCTTAACGAATCTTACGAAAAGAAAAAAGAAAAAAGGTTACACATATTATTTTTTATTAGCTTATTTCAAAGCTAACATGATGTAAAACATATTATAATAAATAAAAAAAAGTCATCTATTTTTAACTCTATCTTTTTAATTTTAATTTGTTTGAATAACCTTTTTTCTTTTAAGTTTGTTGGACGTATCAATTTATTATAATAATATTTTTCTCTTTTTTCTATAATAAAAAAAAATAGCAGCAGCACTAGTAAGAGAAGTTTAGAAGGAGTTCCCTAAAAATTAAGCATGTTAATTTCCAAATTATATATACATATCATTTTTTTTTTCATTATATATAATTATGGGTAAAATATGAAATTTATAGTAGCGTTTTATAGTTTTATTGGATGGGATGTTGACGTTTTTTTATATGTTTGTTTTTAAGCATATTATTTTTATAAAATGCAAAACAACAAGCTTTTTTATTTTATTTTATGTCAAATGAGATTAGCTTAGTTGATTTGCAACTCATATCTATAGTATCGAAGATGATGTGGATTTGAAACACTGAGCTGAAGAATTTGGATTTTTTTTTTTTTAAATGACCTAATTATTCTTCAAAAGGAACTTAAATATATTAATAAGCTTGTATTAGGAAAATAGATTTGTTTTGTTTTTTTAACAGAAAATTGTTTTGTTGATAAATGAATTAATTTTGGATTATAGTTATACAAAATTTTAAAAATGGCATGTAATGTATTATGTATGCTGAAATGATATATTATTATTGGACGAGCTTACGATGTGATGGTATGCTAGTCCTACTGAATAATTTCTCATTAAATTGGGCTTCCAATATGTCTTACAATAATGCTAAAATTACAAAAATATTCATCTAATTATCTACCAAATGATATTGCAAACAATTTGGCAATATATAATTGATTTATTTTTTTAACTTGTTTACTCATTTAAGAGTTTACTTTGTCATATGTAAACTATATAAGTATGTTAATTAATAATATATTAACAAATATGGTTTGATTATTGATTTTGATAAACATTTTAGCGGTGCACGTGTCTAAATATGTTTATGGACAAAGTTGAAAATTTTCCTGTATCGGTAACTGTTAATTGACTATCACTGATTTATTAATTCTATCAGTTTGCTTGAAAATACAAACACATGCATGATGAAACACTCGCATTAGCCCTACAAAAATCAACTTAAAAATTAAAATGGGGTTTTGTTTTTGGAATGAGGCTAGCTTTTGCTTTTTCATGGTCCATAATTTACAGAGACTAGTAGCTAATAAATGCAATAAGAAAATTAAAGAGAGACTTAATTATTAGACTTAAATAAAAATACAAGATTAATGAATAGTGAGGTAAATGATTAATCAATCACGACCAAAAAGCAGCAGAGATTTTTCAACATCGAGACCCTTGAAAAGGTTGGCAACAGCAGCAGGGCCATTCTCAAGGCCTTCAATAATATCTTCCACATAAGTAACTAATTTTGCCTCGTTTCGTCTGATATAAGGCAGGACGGTATCTAAAAAGTTGGAACAGAGATGGTAAAATTAGGATTGGCAAGCAGGCCCGACCCAATCTGACAAATAATCTGCCCCGGTTGGAACCCGTTATAATTCTTTGACAATAGAGTTTTCTCCACCCATTTTAAAAGATATAAATGCATAAAATTTAGATTTTTAAAAATAAATCTCGAATATACAGAGCTAGTAACCCAACACGGATATAACATTAAAATCCGAAACCCAACCCTTTGAATTTCCACTTATATAATGTCTAGCCACTACCCGCTTATTCCTTTTGCTCCCTTTTTTTTCACCTCCCATTTCTTGATTTCTTTCTGCTTTTCTCTGTCTCATACTCTCTTTCTTTCACACACACAGTAATGAAATGAGTATATACGATTAAGCTAGCTGAAAATCTATCTCTAGATCTGTCACCCTTTTCTGTGTTTGTGTCGTGAGTAAACTATACACAAACATATACCCAAGGTGCATTAATATTGCTATACTTTTTCACGTACCCGATTCCTCTTGTAACTATTTATGTTGGATTGTATAATGCATATCCCATGTGATGTGATGTGATGCAATTAACCACCACTTTTTCAATAATCATAATTTATTTTTATCTATAACTTTTGAATTAGCATCCACGTCGCACCATTTAATTACCTTCAGTTTAAATAAATTTTGAGAAACAAAATTTTTAATCTATTAAAAAATTATAACCTAGTAAAATAGGTCTCATATGCCCAAATACAACATACACATATAACATGACACGTTAAAAAAATTACGCTCATAATATATTTAATTATTAGTTTCTATTTTTTTATATGTATCATTGAAACAGAAGATTAATTTTTTTTTCTTTTTTTCTTTTTTTAATTATGAATGCATAGATTAACTTGGAACTTGTAGGTTCTTAGTAATTAAAATGTGAAGTGGCAGAATGAGGATTGACATTCATATTTGTTAAAGAAGAAAGAAAATACATAATTAAAGAGAGTATAAGATTAACATCAAATGAAGATATTTACTGAAACATATGCATTTATTAATTTGTTATTATATATTCATTGAGCAGTAGCTACTAACTAGTCCCAGCCCCAGGTATACAATACATCATGGACATGGTCCCATGGCATGGTTGGCGTATATGTAAAAGAAGATGTTTAATTTGTTGATGCATATATATAAATTATGCACATGTTGGACAGTGAGAAAAGTAGAGCAGAGCAGAGCATTAATCAGACAAATGGAGGAGTTGTTTTCCAAGATTGCGACCAGAGAAGAGTCCAATAAGGAGTGAAGGTGCAGCATCAAGGTGGCCTTGAGCAATGTCTTGTTTGTACACAATCTTGCCTTGTCTGATGTACGGCAGCACAAAATCCAAGTAGTCGTCGTAGAGATGAAAATAATCAGTAACGTTAAATCCTTTCAGAGTGATCCTCTTGAGCACCAATTGCATCAGATTTTTGACACCTTCCAACTCTTGCAGTCCCAGATTGTACTGAGAGATCATTCCACATGCAGCAATTCGACCATGGTATCTCATGTTCACAAGCACTGCATCGAGTGTTTTCCCTCCCACATTCTCAAAGTAAATGTCTATGCCCTGTGGGAAGTACCTCTTTAAAGTTGCCTCCAACTGATCTTCCTCTTCTTTGTAATTGAATGCCTCATCGAATCCCAACTTTTCTTTCAGTAGATCCACCTACATTAAATTTCTAAGCGTACAAATATGGTTTATTTATTTAGATAGATAGCAATAATAGTAAAACTGACCTTTTCTTTGCTCCCAGCACTTCCAACAACATAACAACCTGACAGCTTAGCGAACTGGCCGACAAGCTGACCCACTGCACCTGATGCAGCTGATATGAATACCTTTTCTCCTTTCTTAGGACTGCATACTTCGTAAAATCCAACATAAGCAGACAAACCGGGCATTCCAAGAATTCCAGCATAGTAAGAAAGAGGTACATCAGTATGGCGGATCTTGATCAGGCTTTCAGGCCTCTCGATGAGGCTGTATTCTTCCCACCCTGTTAACCCCCAAACTAAGTCCCCTTCTTTCCAGTCTGGATGTCCCGAATCCAACACTTTGGACACTCCAAACCCACTTAAAGGCTGCATATATGCAATAATCAAGTCGCTTTCACTATTAATTAATATTATCATAATTAAACTAATTATATATATGTCTCACTCAAATATGCATGTTTTTACATATAATAAACATTGACACTGTTTAAAATTCATTAATTATAATCAATAGATAGCTTGAAGCCTTGAACTTGTAAATAATTAAGAAAATCATGAACATAAAAAAGAGAGAAACATACAGAGGCAGGGATATAGTCAGGGATGTCTCGGACCATCTGTTGGTTATGCATGAGAAGTCGCTGGAAGGGATCGCAGGACAAGTAGAGGTTCTTCACAAGAACGCCAGCGTGGCCGTGTGGAAGCTTGAGCTTAATGGTAGCTTCGGAGGTCACGTGCATGTCATCTTCTTTAGGAAACCGGCCAACCACGTGGTTCTTGAGAATCACCTGCTTATTTCTAACCTCTGCCATGCCCTCTTTCTCTCTGCTCTTGAGACAGATAGCCTTTCCTATTTATACTGCAATTACATGCACAAATCAATGGTTTCGTAATCGCTGACTTCATTTTCTATAGAAAACTAACGGTGCCTTATGTTAAACGTATGCGGAATCACATATCAAATCACCATTTTATAAACTTTTCAATATTTACTAAATTTTTTGCCTCTGAATTTTCTCTATCTTTTTCTTTCTTTGGTGTATTAATTAGACTGCTAATTAAACTGATTTGGGCCGTCCCTAACAAACATTAAAAAAAAATAATAATAAAGGGAAATGAGGTATAGTACCCATCATATATAATAATTAATCTTTAAATACCAACATACATATATATATATATATATTACACACTTGGTGTGCATGTACATAAAGATGACCAAATGAAGCACGCATATTGGCTTAATTTTATTTAATTTATATAAAAATGAGGTTAATATATGGATCAATTAAATTATTCAGGGGCAACAGCAACAACTTGCTTTCCAACATTTCGGCCACTAAAAAGTCCAACAAGAGCTGCGGGAGCACTTTCCAGGCCTTGAGCTGTGTCCTCCACATACGTTATCTTCCCTTGTCTGATTTGCGGCAGCAGAAAGTCTAAGAATTTGGAGTAGAGATGATAATAATCAAACACAGCAAAGCCTTCTATGCGGACCCTCTTATACACAACGGACATCAAATTATGAACACCTTCGGGCTCTTGGAGATTGTACTGGGACACCATTCCACATACCGCAATTCGTCCGCGGACTCTCATATTGAGGATCACCGCGTCCAGCATTTTGCCCCCAACGTTCTCAAAGTAAATGTCGATGCCTTGGGGGAAGTACCTTTTCAGTGCTGCATTCAGGTCCTGCTCTTCCTTATAGTTGAAAGCCTCATCAAACCCAAACTTGTTCTTCAGCAGATCAACCTACATATGATTGATTATATAGTAAATGTTGTACTACTAGGGTCTAGAAGAATGGAGCAAATAAGTCATTTGGATGCCTTAGGCGTTGTGATTCATCCATTGTCATGAAACAGATGAATGAAAATTTACTTGTAGCATTTTGGAATACATATATATGTATTTTCAGCTGGATTAATTAATGATGACTCACCTTCTCTTTACTTCCAGCACTCCCAACAACATAGCATCCCGTCAATTTTGCAAACTGCCCAACAAGTTGGCCAACTGCACCAGATGCTGCTGAAACAAAGACATACTCTCCTTTTTTTGGTGCACAAACTTCATAAAAGCCAGCGTAAGCAGTCAAACCGGGCATACCTGTGATCCACCATGAAAATTGAATGCATCAAAGTCCTCTAATAAACAGACCATGCATATATATTAACTGTTCTGTTGTATAGATATATATAGTTTTTGTAATATTAGCCGTACACGTGGAATTAGGATTGCTTAATGTCTTTAAATATTGCACTGTCTAACAACAATAGATGAGCCTTTTTTACAATTTTACAAACTCGATCATTTAAGTAATTGTGAATTACTTGGTGGTAGGCTAGCTTATTTCTGATATTGAGGCCTCTAGAAGAGTAGAATACATTAATGATACTGGGGGTTGTTTAATTTGAGTGACACTGACAGGTAAGATTAATTGACTCATCATCAAGCAGCCAGAGGTATTAGCTAGATAACTTGCTGGAAAAGGAAAACTAGTGTTTTACTCATCATGAATTCGAATATGCACATAAAAACTAATCTTGCTTGAAAACACAGAAGATTATATATGCTTTTTCTTGACCAGCTCTTTGAAATGAGTGTGGATGTAGCAGATCCAAGCTAGATATAGTTACCAAGAATTCCAGTATAGTAGGAAAGGGGCACATCAGTATGGTTGATTTTGAAGAGCTGATGAGGATCGGAGATGAGAGTGAACTCTTCCCACCCGGTTGTCCCCCAAACCAAATCACCTTCCTTCAAATCCGGATGCCCAGAATCCAAAATTTTAGCCACTCCAAACCCGCTCAGTGGCTGCAACCACACCCAAAGAAATATATAATTAATTTCATCACTAGTTATCTTGGTGTACTACAAAAAATCAACAGCAGTACATACTTTAATTTCAACAAAATTGATCAACAAGTATATAAATGTTTGCAACTTAATAAATTAATTTCATGCATATAAATGAACGATCAATTAATTTATACATATGTGTCTCTGAAAGGTGGAATTTAATGGTTACGTACGGAGCCAGGTGTGAAGGAGTGGAAGAAGCTATTAGGATCATCAATCTTTCGCATTATAATGCGGAGGTAAGGGTCGCAGGACAAGTAGAGATTCTTCACCAAAACTCCATTGGAACCCTGTGGAAGCTTCAGCTTTATAGGAGAAGAGGTGATGAACAGGTCGGACTCTTTGGGAAAGCCGGAGACATAGTCCCTCAAAATAACCTGCTTGTTGCTTATCACTTCCTCTCCACCATTAGCCATTAATTAATGTGTGTGTGTGGTGTGGTGTTGTGGGATGGGCTTGCTTGCTTGCCTTTCTTTTTAAGGTTTAGACGACAGCATGTTTGTAGGAATGTGTTTGTGGTCACATTTGATGACACGTGTATGTCTAGAACTTGCTCCGTATTTCTTCGTAATTAACTTCCTTTCCCCGTCTTAACAAAATATATTTTGAAAATACTGTAAGTAGTTAAAAAACTATTTTGAAATTCTCTTTTTTTTTTGGCTCATTTATAGTTTAAAATATTTTTATTTTTTTTTATAAAAAAAACAATATCGAATTTTTGCATACACTAAATTAATATTATCAAATTAAAAATAAAAAATTAATATTTTTTTAATAAATTTTTAGTTTAAATATTAAAAATTTAACATTTACTGTGGCTTTAATTAACACAAAGAAACCTACATTTCTATGTTTTGCTTTGTTGTTTGCTTTGACGCTTTGCCAATTGGGCTGGAACACTTGTGTTTCTCATGTAAGTAAGGACTTGCGTGTGTTCGTATTTAAACCAATATTAAATAATTTATTTATCGAATAATAAATGTTAAGATATAATTTATTAGTATATTCATACAATTTAGCAAATTTTTTAATAAATAAATAAAATAATTAAATATTATCATATGATCCAAATATTAATCCTGGCAGTGATATGGAAGAAAACTACCAGAACGTGTCCATGTCCAAATCAACAACAAAATTCGATGGATGTTTTTTTAACCGACAGAAATTAACATGCTTGACCATTTTTTATTTTTTTTTTTATTTTGGTCTATTGCTGCTGTTTTGTGCAGTTGGCTACTCTGCAATTTTTTTAAATTGATGATTGTGACTGTGCATTAGTCTTACATGTTTATGGGTTGGATGTGAATCAATTTTCTACAAAACAGTTGGATTATTTTTTTCGGTAGATGCTTGACTAAGCATCGTTTGTTGGCTGAAGGTGCAACATGTGAGCGTGCTTGCCTCTGTTAGAACGCCCATCTGTGATTTGGGATTGCTATCTGGTTCTTCATGGGGTTTTGCCCTCTACAGTGGAGGTGTTTTGATGATGCATGTGCTTGGCAGCTGATTATTTATTTATATATATATATATATTTAGCAACTTTTTTTTTAATTGAATTAACTAAGATTTATTAATTATTAATTAATTTTTTGTTAAAATTAATTTAGAAAAAAGTTGGTTAATTAAAAGATTTTAAATTATTTAAAAGAGGAAAAAAATAGAAAAGAGGAAATAGCTGAAGATATTTTAATATTTTTATTTGTTACGTACAAGAAACAAAGCACTTTTACACAGATTATTAACAACAGACGAGATAATTTCAAAAATTAAAGAAGAGAAAGAGGAGCAAGAGAGAGAGTTGACAATTTATTAAGAAAAGTAAAAAGATGAATAGTCAATTGGGTTTAGGTTGGCCCGGGCCTAATTTTGAGGAATGTTGGCGTTCAGTTGAAAAAGTGGACAACCCAGCCCACGGTAGAAACTCAGGGAGAGAAACTTAAATTTGGAAATGGAGCAAAGAAAATCAAATATCAAACCCAAATGTATATTATAATATTGATTGGTAGATGGCTACAAACACTCAAGAAGGCAAGGCCAGGCTCCAAGCAACGCCGCAGGCTCAAGCAGTAAACAAAAGTTTGACTAATTAAAATGCAACACTAGCTAGCAAGCAGTCGATTAATTTGCTAGATATATCCTAATTAAGCCACCAACAATCATAAGTACGGATTGCGTGTAACTAAATATAGCATTGGTCTCTGTGAGACTTAGGAATAGCAGTAATTGTCCTCTCGAGGAAGGTGGGTAGGTAGCTTCGCCTACAAACAGCTAGTGGGCTGAACAAAACCGTAAGCGGTTCCGGCGGCATGGTTACAGGAAGCTTGAGCAGGTTGATTGTTGAAAGTGAGTTTGACGTCGTCCAGCCGAATCCTGGTGCATGGGAATTTGGGGCTGCAATCGAATTTGACAGCCACTTCAGTTGCGGATGTGCCGTGGATGTCTTGGTAGGTGACGTCGCTGACTTTGACCCCCGATACCTGACCGGGGCAGCCTTCGTTGCCTGGGCAGTAGTTCTGGTCGATAACGATGGGGTTCTGCACATTCTCCATCACTGCGTGCTGGAATAGGATGTTCCTCGCGAACCCTGTGCTTGCCCTCCCCCACGACTTTATCCTCACGCCGTTCTGCGTCCCGCTAAACGTTACCGTTTTCACTGTCACATTTTGCACACCTGCCTCCTGCGAGTCCTTTCCTAGGCTCCCAATGCTGCACCCCAAATCATTTATTATTATTATTATTTCAGTTTCTTTTATTTTTTTCTTTTTTGCAACAAATACTATATGTATGTTTTATTAATTGCCAACTAATTAATTAAACGTACCTGATTCCGTGGCCAGGACCACAAGCAACGTTTTCGATCCATAAATTAGTGGTGCCGGGACCAATTGACACACAGTCGTCACCCGTTGCAATCTTGGAGTCGAGGATGGTCACACCGGACGATAACTGGACGTGGATGCCGTCCGTGTTGGGGCTGTTGCCGGAGGCCGACACCTTCACGCCTTGCATCTTCACGTTGTCGCAGCCGTTGATCACGATGTGGAACATCTGGCTGTTTAGGGATGCCAGTCCGTTGATGACGATGTTGTTGGAATTGGAAAACTCCAGTGTCTGCAACAATATTCAAACATAATTACTAACTTACTTTATTAATTGATTAATTATATAAGAAGAAGAAGAAGAATATGAAAAGAAAATGATATTAAAGGTGCCGGGGTGTGATCGCGTGCATATATATCACATGGTAATAGAATTAATTAGTAACTGCTGAAAGCTAGGTACTGAAACCGATATGCAATGAACATTCCACATTCCTACGTGGTCATGACCAAATTCACGGTTTGACTTTTCAAAATATTCTCTTTAATTTTGGGGCGGATTCTCGTTTCTTTGCTTCAGCTTATTCCGCAAGTGCAACGCAAATGGAGGCGGGCATGCAGGGACAGAACATATATTATTCTATTTAAACCAACCACAATTGCAGCATCATGGATTTATTCTCACCTACGCCCCCACCCTCATCTAATTATTATTCTAACAATCAATCCTACTGCTGCATATATGATATGTATTTCAAATTCTTCAAATACTACATATAGGTATATATATAATTTTCTTTTATCTATTACTCGCAGCTAACTGCATGGAACACATAAATTATATCAATTAATGGTTTATACTACCTCCACTTTAAGTATTAAAATGTGGTGACTTATTTCGGTAGTAAAATCACTGAGAGTATATCATTTCTAAGTCAGACATTCGAAACTTTTTTTTAGCTATAACATTCTCTCTCTCAATTTTTAATCAAAAAAATAAAAGTAATGAAATGCAATATGATTAGTGTATTAATTACCTGAAATTAATATAATGTAATTAAGAGCCAACATATAAATACACACACATGAATGAATTGAAACTTTTAGTTATAGTAGGCAGTACGCACCGTTGCTCCGCTGGGGCAACCTTTGCCTGAGGACTTACAAGCCCAGAGGCCAGTGCCTTGGCCGTCGAGAACACCGCCGGAAATGGAAACTCCGTTGACATGCTGGAAAAGGATCCAGTTAGCAGCATTTCCAATGACCCGGTAATCAGAGGGGGCCACCAGGGTTCCGGCAATGCGGAAGGTAATGGCGGTGTTCTTGCATTGCCCGCTGAACACCACGCTGCTCAGGTAGAACCTCCCTGCCGGCACGTAAATGGTCGCTTGATTTACGGAGCCACAGGCTTTGGCCCATGCCGAAAGGAAGGCTTTCGTGGAATCGGTCTTGCCGTCGGGTTTGGCTCCTAAACTCACCACGTTGTATGTCACTGCTGGAGCAGCGGCCGAGACCGAGACGTCCTTGGAGATTATTAGAGAGAGAAGCGCCAGAGCTACCACTGCAACCATTCTGCTGGGACTTATTAATATCGCCGCCATCTTATATATTGAGGCAATATTAGTACGTATATTGCTAATTAATTAAGAGCAAGAGAAAGATGAGGTAGAGATCAAAAAGATAAAGAATTAAAGATAAAAAGAAACAAAGAGACAGAGAGAGAGAGAGAGAGAGGTTGAAGGAGTTGATTAATGCAGTGGTGATGGGAGGGAGTTGAAACGGTTTGAAAGGGGTATTTATAGGAGATTTGGAGGAAACATGTATAAATGAGAACATGCATGACATAGCAAGGAACTGCATCTGCAAGCAACCACCGCCGAAATCACTTCTTATCTCAATTACCAAAATGACCTTGCTTACGTCAATTGTTACTTCCTACTTACGCCTCGCATCCCAAACTTAATTCGCTCATTCCTATGGATGGAATCGTATTATTTAATTTAATCACTTTTCATTTTCTTTCCATATATATATTTTTATTTATTTTGATATTCATTTCTGTATTAGTATATATGGATAAATCTACGTACGGCGCAGCCCCCCCTATCCACCTTTCAATTAAACAGTGCATATTAAAAGATTGTCGTCGTTGTTGTTTTTCTTTTTTTTTGACTATTTTTTTGCAGTGATTATATTCACTGTATATATTTTATATGTATTTTATGGGCCATAGCATTTGGAGAAAAAAAAAATCAAATATCCAAGTTAAAGTAGGTAGATGTTAGCTAGGTAGTTCCTTGGGTTTAGCCACAACGTACGTCTTTTTGGAATCCTGGTTTGACCCATTTATCTATTTACTCCAAGCTAATAAGAAGTTTCTTTATTAATTGTAGCGATAAAGAAGGCTAACGGTTCGCAAATTAATTGACTAATAAGAGCTGTGAGTACTGCAGTGTATGATCGTATATTTTTTATTAATTACTAAGTAGTGGTGCTTTGATGAAACTTATATATCTGTATGAAATGAAATGATCATGCAATTAATATGATCAAAATTCAAAGCACATATATATACAAAGAGAGATATTAATGCTCACAATGATTGTCTTGTGTTTCAAGCTGGGCATGGATGGCACACATGCATGTCAGTTGAATTTTGGCCTCTATGTAAATAAATTAAAAATGTTAATATTTGATGAGATTCCCATACTTACATATATAGGATTCCAATAAATTAATTAATAAATGGGTTTGAATATGCTTGAGGGTGTAGACGGATTAATGTTAGTGTTAATTATGCGACTTGTGATGGAGAAGTGGAGGGCACTGCTAGCTAGCGGTGTACTTTTAATTAACTAATTAATTGCTCTAGCATTAACTTGGAATTGAAATGCATCAACATCCACTACTCCTTGGAAGGGGAAGTTATAGGTTGATAGCCCAGCCTCTTATCAATTTTAAGCTATGTTTAGCATAGCTTCTCGAAAATCAAAAACAGTTTTTAGAGCTTAAAAGCTGCTTTTGAAAATATTTGGATAATTTTTTTAAAATGCTTCCATAAGCCTTTTTTATTAAAACCAATGAAGACTAATTTCTTCAGAAATTACTTTTGAAAAAGCAGAAAAAAAACATAACCAAAAATAAAAACTATACCAAATTGGCCTTAATATCTTATACATTTATATATGTAGGGAATATATAGCATTACTGCACAAGCAAAAAAGTAACTGGCTAGCAAACTCTATATCCACACTAAACCCTAAACCTTGAATTAATAATTCTATAACTAAATTTAGCAGCTGGTTTCTCGTACACACTCACATATATATATATATATATATATATATATATATAGCATGTAATTTAAAACCATGAGACAGAATTGAGGGGCTTCTGTCTCTTGGAATGGATTGGAACCCAGCCAATTCGGACATGGCATTGTGGGGCAAAACTGCATGCCTTATTGTGTCTGTCACCTGCTGCTGCAGATTTTATTTATTTATTTTGTTCTTATAAATTAATGCTTTTAGGATTTATGTCAAGGTCATATATCTATTCATCAAATATTAATTATACTTTTTAAATAAAAATAAAAAAAGGAAAACGGTAATACTGGAAACGGAAAATCCATAAAGAAACTTAAGATGAAATGAGAAAGGGCCAAGGAGGCGCAGCGTGCGTGCGTACGTGGGAAAACGTGGAACGTGACAAATGGAGCAGAAAACGGAGAAGAAATCGGCGGTGAGACGCTCATTATACTCCTCATTCCTCATTCCTCGTTCCTCAAACTCAATCATCATTCATCTACTTTTGCTAATTGCTTTTCACTCATTTTGATAACTGTCTTAACTGCCTTTCCGTCTTTTCGTTTTAATTTTTGGACTTTTTTCTTCTTCTATAGTATATATATATATATATATATATATATATATATATATATCTTGATTGGAGGAGGGAAATTTTTTTTTTAATTATAAATACATATATATGCTTGCATTGCATGCAAATTTAGAGCTAGGTGACCAATTAAAGGAAGACGCTTCCTTAATTATTGCTTCAGTTTATGAAAATATTAAATTCATGTGTTGCGTAGAGCAATCGTTAGTTAATTAGATAATATATATACTTCCTCAACTAATTCTATATATTATAAAATTAATTTATGTAGAATATTTTTGTTATTTATCTCTTTGTATGCGTTGGTCTTGCTTTTGGTTGCTTGCATGAGATTGGGCCATGATTGGGGGGCTTCTTAAACTTCCAAGTGTCCCATTTTGATTCATGAATTTCCTATCAACTTAATCAATCACCCTAAGCCATGTGATGCGAACCCAATTTTCTTAGTATAATAATACATTAATTAACAGGCACATAACCTCATGCCATGTCATTCTGCTTTTTGGTTTTCTGCTTCATTTTCTCCTCATCCTCTAGGCTCATGGAAACTAATTATAATTATTATTTTTTTGGTAACTATGGAAACTAATTGTACGTACTGATGTCCCACTTAATTAATTAATGCTATCAACCAATAAACTATATATACACATAAACTATTTTTTTTTGGGGGGATAAAATTGTATACACATATACTTAGTAATTAAATTTGCGATTACTTAATAGATAAGGGTATATTAAGGGGTTTCGATTTCATTGGCATTGCGTGTGAAACTCCAATTCTAACTAGTTAAGTTCATGCATTTGATTAACGTGATGGTGTTGAAAAATTATCAGGTCAATATATACATACAGTGGTCGTGCATGGCATAGTACATCAAAATGCATGTTCATCTTGCACCACAGTTTGCTTTTAACCAAAATAAAATCCGTAGGAGAACTAATCACCGCATTAATTCATGTGATATATATGATACTGGGATCTACTATTTTGTTCTTCTCTCTATTCATAAATACATATAAATAGATATCCGATTGATAAATAGTTGAAAGATGGGAAGTATTAAAAAGAAGGGATCAATGAAATTAGTTTAGTTTATATTAATCTTCAATGCTGCAGGACCTGACTCACATGAGAGGACCACATTATATTGGAATGGAATGATGTGACAATTATATATATATAGAGTCAAATAAGAACATAATATAGTAGCCAGTGTGTGGGAATTTCTGATGGATAGATCAAGTTTTGCGAGGCATGTCTCCTTTTCCACACAAAAGCACAATTAAGAGGCTGCAATATTGCATCAGTGTTTTTGGGGTTTTGTCCAATTTCAATAATAAATTTATTTTGAAAATATAGACACTGGGTTGCCTGTTTTAAGGGCCCTGTTTCAGGTAATATTTTGATTTTGTGGAGATATAAGCATGTGATTTGTGTTGACCTTTCATGCACGCCCATGTAAATTATGAGGTCTATCCACATGCATCGTGACTATCACAATTAATTCAACTTTATATATTTCAACAAACCAATTCTCCAAACTCCAGATTTATTTAACTATGAGATATTAGGATGTATTCAATTTTAAAAGAGTTTTAAAATAAAGTTTAGAGGAATCTATATATACAAGTAAAATGATATTCAATTTAAATTTTAATAGACTATTTATAAAAGTCTATTAAAATCTATATATATTCAATTAAGACTTTATAAAAAATTTTAAAAATCTAAATTATATAAAAATTCATTATTTTTGAATATTTTTAAAAATAATAGATTTTAATGAATTTTATGATATTTTAAAAAAAAATTATGAATAAAAATTTCAAACTGAAATTCTATCTTTATTACAAATATTTCATTGAATTTTTACAAATTTTGAATAACATCGATGAATATGATAACAATTCATAAATTCATTTTAAACATATATCTCTTTTAAATTCATTAAATTCCAAGTTAAATACAACCACATATTGTTAGTCTCATATATTTACCGCATTTGGCATACTTAATTTTAATTTTTTGTTTTTTTGCATTGTTAGTTCTTTCCTAATTCCATCCATAATATCCTTATAAAAATCTCTTCATTTTACCAAATTAAACTCAATTTTTGAATGTGAGTTGAGAATCTTGAAGATCGCATACTCCCACTACTGTTTTCCAAATCCATTAATCCAACCAAAATAAAAAATAAAAATAAAAAAGAGAAGAAGATAGAGATGTGGAGAAATATATATGCTAATTTAATTTGTAATGTGTGTGTGTGTGTATGGAAAAATTATCATTGGTAATTTAATTTCTAAATATACATATGCTTATTGTTAATGAAAGTAAGTTCCTTTAGTCTTTTTTTTTTTTTTTCAAAAAAAGAGTTTCTAAATTATATATGTTTACGGTGATATATATATGATGAATATGTAACTTTTTATTGGAGTTCCATTCAGATTTTTGAACCGGTGGAAAGTAGCAGTATTATATATGTTCAGCTCAAAGAAGACTCAAGACTCTTGCATTGCATATATGATTAAAACTTTATATGTTTCTTAGAAGTCAATTTCTTCAAACAACCAAAGTTAGTTTGGGATATGGATAATTCAAATTAATTTAACAAACTTTTAACTGTATCCAACTACCCCATTCCGTTAGCCTTTAATTACGGATAAGACGGCTTCATGATTTGACCTTTCACACTAGGTGGAGTCCCACAAAATGACCCGCACAAAGCTCCACTTAGGGATTTCAATTTTTAATTACAAGGTTTGAAAAAAGTTTTTTTTTTCTATATTCTTTTTTGAAAAATCATGCAAAACACTATTAATATAGCTAGTATAGTTAATAAATTCCACAAAAATAAAAGAATAATATGCATATATATAAATATTTTGAATAACATTTGTATCATGTAAAAATTCAATTATACAGTATAAACTAAAAATGCATAGTTTTAAACTTATATTATTAAACAACTATATTAAATAATTTTTTGATTGCTTACCTTGTTAATTTCCTTTATAATATATTAAATTATTATTATCTTATTAATGAATATAGTTTTTATAGTGTGTATTAAAAATAATTTATTTGATATTGTATTTTTAGTTCACTAGTCTTCATTACATAAGTTTTATACACATTGTACTGAATTTTATAAACTTACCTTTTTTTATATTTTATACCGAATTTTTCACATATATATATTTTTTACTTAAAAACAAATAAATTATAAATTTACGTACTATATATATATATGTATAGTTTTACTGTTCCGTATTTATCTGTGTGTGATAGCTAGTCAAACATAAGCGCAAGCATATTAATTCAATTTCAACTTCATGTAGGGCCTATATAATGAAAGAAATTGATTTATTTGGTTGGGCTGCTCTTAAGTCTTAACTACTACTCAATTTTCAACTTAAAAAAAAAAACTACTACTCAATTCAATAGTACTCATACATACTATTGGTCTCGCTAATCCTAGTCAAAATAAATGGGTGGGATGTCACCGACTCACTATACTTTTTGGTAAAAACTGACTCACTATACTTGGAGTGCAAGGTCAAGCTCAAGTTGATTATGGAGAAAACTTTCGATAATTTTGGAATATTAAACTCTTCAAATATAATTATGTGGAATCCACACATATAAAACCTTCATAGTTGTGAACTATATATAAATATATACATAAAAAATTTATACTTGTGTCTGAAAAATTTAATACTTCGAAAACACAATTTTTTTTTCCTCCATATGCATGGTTTGTGGGGTCCAAAATAAACAAATAAAAGGAATTCACCAGAAAAAATTAAAGTAAAGTAAAGAAAAACAAATATAAATGGGTTCTAGAGGTTTAATGGGCTGATGGGTTCTTCAGTTTGTGGCCCAAATTGATGGAGAATGATTGGCTTTTTTATAATACATATGTATGAATGCAGTACTTGAGTTGTGGAGTCACACACATAGAACATATATAAATAATTAATAGTAAAAATTTAGTTAAAATGAATGTTAAGTATTATGTCAAGACCACATGGAATATATTCCTATGGAATTGCACATATATAAAGTCTGTAGTATTGTACTGCTGCTTCTGCACAGATGAAGTTCAACTAGTGTTGCAGCATGCACTTTAATTTGGAGAAGAAGGATATATCACTACAAAAAAAATAGACCTTTTGTGACGGAAGCAATTGCGTCACAAGGTATATTATTTGTGATGGATTCGTCACATAAACAACTAACTGTGACGGTAACTAACCCGTCACAGTGCTTTCGCAATAGCTCCGACACAAATTCTCTTCAGTGACCGTTTACTGTTTATCGTCACTAAAAATGAATTTTTAATGACGGCAAACAGCCGTCACTTAAAGTCCTCCTAATTGTAATTTACCGGCGAGTCGCCGCCGGCAAGTATTAAGTGACGGCTAATATTCCGTCACAATGATGAAGTTTGTGACGGAATAGTGACGGTTAACCGTCACTGTTACTTAAATGTGGCGGACATACAACCGTGACAATTGGGATTTTTAGTCACGACATTGTGACGGTTTTCCGTCACAAAGTCACAACTGTGACGGAGTAATCGTCACTGTTACTTATTTGTGACGGCAAAATACCCGTGACGAAAGAACAGTTTTGTCACGACGTTGTGACGGATTTCCGTCACAGTTGCCCTTGACGTTGTGGGGCCA